>JAFLJL010016514.1:10000-53013 GCA_018398815.1 Conus ventricosus
TGTGTGTGTTGTGGTGTGTGTGGTGTGTGTGTGTGTGTGTGTGAATTTGTGAAGATGCATGTTTACATTGTCATACGTTTGATGTGTGCATGTCTTTGGTATGTTCTCAAAACATGTGCCACGCATTCCATGTTATTTTGTTTGTTTCTCCTACAAGTACTTTCGATTTTTCTTTGCTCGTAATGTAGTTCAGCAAAGAAAGAAGAAAACACTTCAACTAAAATATCACCTCAGATTGGATAAAGCTGACTCTCCCTCTCTCTCTCTGTCTCTCTTCTCTCTCTCTCTCTCTCTTCTCTCTCTCTCTCTCTCTCTCTCTTCTCTCTCTCTCTCTCTCAAACACATGGTAATCATAATCGTTGTGGTTCTTCTGCTGCTCCTTCTCCTTCACCTCCTCACCTAAATCATCAATTATTCATCATCATCATCATCATCATCATCATCATCATCATCTCATCATCATTATCATCACCACCATCATCATCATCATCATCATCACCATCACCATCATCATCATCATTATCATCATCATCATCATCATCATCACCATCATCATCATCATCATCATCATCATCATCATGAATACCTCCGTTATCAAAGACTTTTACAGAGGAAAAAGGAAAATCATTTCAAATGTGTTACCCGTTTATGTTTGATCTTATTATTTTTACCACACACAGTCTCTTGCTCTGTGCCTTAAAGGACTTCAGAACTTTGAAGTACATAAAAGGACTTCAGAACTTTGAAATACATTAAAGGACATCAGAACTTTAAAGTATATTAAAGGACTTCAGAACTTTGAAATACATTAAAGGACTTCAGAACTTTGAAATACATTAAAGGACTTCAGAGCTTTGAAATGCATCAATGGACTTCAGAACTTTGAAACGCATTCAAGGACTTCAGAACTTTGAAATACATTAAAGGACTTCAGAACTTTGAAATACATTAAAGTACTTCAAAACTTTGAAATACATTAAAGGACTGCAGAGCTTTGAAACACATTAAAGGACTTCAGAACTTTGAAACGCATTATATGACTTCAGAACTTTGAAATACATTAAAGTTCAGACCTTTTAAATGCATTAAAGGACTTCAGAACCTTCAAACACATTAAAGGACTTCAGACTTTGTAAACACATTAAAGGACTTCAGAACTGTGAAATACATTTCATGCCCTGGTCATCCGACATAAAAGCAAAGCAGACAGTCGTTTCCCAAATGTACATACCCATGTTGGCCAAGCTGCATCATTATAATAATTTTATTATTATACACTCTAATCTACATACCTTGTTGGCCAAACTGCATCATTATAATATACACTCTAATCTACATACTCTTGTTGGCCAAACTGCATCACGTTATATACACTCTAATCTACATACCCTTGTTGGCCAAACTGCATCATGTTACACACACTCTAATCTACATACCCTTGTTGGCCAAACTGCATCATGTTATATACACTCTAACCTACATACCTTGTTTGCCAAACTGCATCATGTTATATACATTCTAATCTACATACTCTTGTTGGCCAAACTGCGTCATGTTATATATACTCTAATCTACATAGCCTTAACGACTACCGGATTTAAACAGGTCACTCAGCTCGGAATAGCACTTACTTGGAGGTTTCGACAGACCTCCATCCGTCTTCTTCAGCGGTGGTGTTGCTACTGAGTGAACTGGAGTTCAGTGCACACGACCACGGGTCGAACCCTGGTCATGTGACTGAACGATGAGGGTGTTGTACACCGATGGCAAGGTGTGTCTGCCCCGGTCCCGGTTGAGTGTGGGGTTGTTGGCGGCAATATGTATGGCCTCCTTCACCCCACGCTGAAACCATCTATCGTCACGGTCGAGAACGCTGATGTTTTCATAATCGAACTGATGTTGCTGGGCGTGCAGGTGGGCTCCTACTGGTGATGATTCCCTTTTGTGTTCTGTCAAGTGTTTTCGAAGGTTTCTCTCAGTTTCCCTGACATAGTGCTCTTCACAGTCACGACAGTCTATTTGGTAGATCACTCCAGACTTGTCCAGTTTGTCAGTTTTGTCCTTGGGGGCGACCAGCTGACTGCGGATGGTGTTGATAGGTTTGTCCTTTACGCCTGGTTTGGTCTTGTTTGGTGGTAGGGTGCGGTGTGATCTCCTTGCTAGCCAGGATGTTCCACGCCCACTTCTCATAGCCTGACATGGTGAGAACCAGTTTGAGGTGTTCCATTTCCTGGTTTTTAGCATCCTGCGTAGAGCAGATGGTGTTGGCCCGATGGGTGAGGGTGTGTATCACTCCGAGTTTGTGTTCCAGTGGCTGGTGGCTTTCGAACTGTAGGTACTGGTCGGTGTGGGTAGGTTTGCGGTACACACAGAAGGAGAGGCTGTCCTCCGTCCGTGTAATGAGTGTGTCTAGCATGGCAATCGAGTTGTTCTCCTCCACCTCACCAGTGAACTTGATAGCAGGGTGTTGACTGTTCAAATGGTTAGTGAAGTCTTCCACCAGCTCCTGCTTGAGGATGGTCATGGTGTCGTCCACATAGCGGCCCCAATAGTGTGGAGAAGAATGGTAAGACGCCAGGGCCTTCTCCTCGAAGTCCTCCATGAAGAGGTTGGCTACAATGGGGCTGACTGGAGAGCCCATGGCCGCTCCTGTGGTCTGCTGGTAGAAGTTGCCTTGGAACGTGTGACGTAGGTGGTGTTGGGACAGCAAGCCAGGAGTTCACAGATGCTGTCCACGGAAAGTGTAGTACGCTGGGGCAGAGTGTCGTCAGCCTGGAGTCTTGCTTTGATGATGTGGATCCTTTCTTCGACGGGGACGCTGGTGAACAATGCCGAAACATCATATGATACCAGGCCCTCGTCAGGAGAAAGGGTGTAGTCTGCCATTTTCTGAACCAAGTCCGCACTGTTGATGACGTGGTGTTCCGTCATGCCAACCAAAGGAGACAGGATGTCTGCCACAAATCTCGCCGTCTCATACATGAGGGAACCTCTGGAAGCGACTATGGGACGGAGAGGGACGTCTTTCTTGTGCACCTTAGGAAGGCCATAGAACTTGGGGACATCAGTGGTTGACGGGTACAGTTTTCTGTAAAGATCAAGGGAAAATCCGCCAACCTCCTTGAGACGACACATAACATTATTTTAACTACACGGGAACTGTTTGCACACTTAGGGAATACAGCATTATATCTTATTCTTGCTTTCACTTCATAATACACGTTTGATTCTATTAGCTTAGAAAAAAAATCCCCATAACAACTTCCTGGAAATTGAGTCGAATGTTTTTTCAAAGTCCGCAAATGCAACATACACTTTTCTTTTCTTTGCGAAATACTTCTGAACTAGAGGCTGCAGAGCAGACACTACACCAGACTATAGACAATGACTTCTGAACTAGAACAAACAGAGCAGACACCACACCAGACTATAGACAGTGACTTCTGAACAAACAGAGCTGACACTGCACCAGACTATAGACAGTGACTTCTGAACTAGAACAAACAGAGCAGACACCACACCAGACTATAGACAGTGACTTCTGAACTAGAACAAACAGAGCAGACACTGCACCAGACTATAGACAGTGACTTCTGAACTAGAACAAACAGAGCAGACACTGCACCAGACTATAGACAGTGACTTCTGAACTAGAACAAACAGAGCAGACACTGCACCAGACTATAGACAGTGACTTCTGAACTAGAACAAACAGAGCAGACACCACACCAGACTATAGACAGTGACTTCTGAACAAACAGAGCAGACACTGCACCAGACTATAGACAGTGACTTCTGAACAAACAGAGCAGACACTGCACCAGACTATAGACAGTGACTTCTGAACAAACAGAGCAGACACTGCACCAGACTATAGACAGTGACTTCTGAACTAGAACAAACAGAGCAGACACTGCACCAGACTATAGACAGTGACTTCTGAACAAACAGAGCAGACACTGCACCAGACTATAGACAGTGACTTCTGAACTAGAACAAACAGAGCAGACACTGCACCAGACTATAGACAGTGACTTCTGAACTAGAACAAACAGAGCAGACACTGCACCAGACTATAGACAGTGACTTCTGAACTAGAAGCAGCAGAGCAGACACCGCACCAGACTATAGACAGTGACTTCTGAACTAGAACAAACAGAGCAGACACTGCACCAGACTATAGACAGTGACTTCTGAACTAGAACAAACAGAGCAGACACTGCACCAGACTATAGACAGTGACTTCTGAACTAGAACAAACAGAGCAGACACCGCACCAGACTATAGACAATGACTTCTGAACTAGAACAAACAGAGCAGACACTGCACCAGACTATAGACAGTGACTTCTGAACTAACAGAGCAGACACTGCACCAGACTATAGACAGTGACTTCTGAACTAGAAGCAGCAGAGCAGACCCCACACCAGACTATAGACAGTGACATCCCCGTGGACTCACCACCACAGGATTCCAGTCTAATGTGTATGCACGTGCATCATGGCAGCGCCTACGCGGAGTTCCGCACGTGCCTTCAGAGCAGCAGCATGCCCACGACGTGTCCGATGTTTGGAGCGCTTATGGACGTTCTCTATCCCCAGCATATCTTCGGTCTGTACGAAGAGCAGTGCAACCTCACTGACGGCGCCGAGGAGGCGGGTAACCAACCTTTGTTGTTGTTGTTGTTGTTGTTGTTGATGATGATGATGTAGATGTTGCTGTTGTTGTTGTTGTGATTGCTGTAAATGTTGTTGTCATTGTTGTGTTGTTGCTGTTGTTATTTTGTTGTTGTCTTATCGGCTGCTGGATGGTTCTTTCGTCTGTCGTTGGAGTTGTTTTTTGTCAATATTGTTTCGCTATATGTGAGTGTTGTTCATCTCAGCTACATATTGTTTCGCGATATGCGAGTGTTGTTCACCTCAGCTACATATTGTTTCCCTATATGTCAGTGTTGTTCCTCTCAGCTACATATTGTTTCCCTATATGTTAGTGTTGTTCATCTCAGCTACATGTTGTCTCCCTATATGTCAGTGTTGTTCATCTGTTGTTTATGTTATTATTGTTGTTATTGTTGTACATGTTGTTTTTGTTATCACGACGTGGAAATGTCGATGCTAAGATGTTTCACACGAAGAGTCGACGCAAAACTGTTTCATGACGTTGAAATTTCAATGTTAAAACGTTTCATGGACAGCTAAAAAAAGAGCTTAGAACAGCCTGATGAACAGACAGAACAGCCTGATGAACAGACAGAACAGCCTGATGGACAGACAGACAGAACAGCCTGATGGACAGACAGACAGAACAGCCTGATGAACAGACAGAACAGCCTGATGAACAGACAGAAAGAACAGCCTGATGAACAGCCTGATGAACAGACAGAACAGCCTGATGAACAGACAGAACAGCCTGATGAACAGACAGAACAGCCTGATGAACAGACAGACAGAACAGCCTGATGAACAGACAGAACAGTCTGATGAACAGACAGAACAGTCTGATGAACACACAGAACAGCCCGATGAACAGAAAGAACAGCCTGATGAACAGACAGACGTAACAGCCTGATGAACAGACAGACGTAACAGCCTGATGAACAGACAGAACAGCCTGATGAACAGACAGAACAGCCTGATGAACAGACAGAACAGCCTGATGAACAGACAGAACAGCCTGATGAACAGACAGACGTAACAGCCTGATGAACAGACAGAACAGCCTGATGAACAGACAGAACAGCCTGATGAACAGACAGAACAGCCTGATGAACAGACAGACGTAACAGCCTGATGAACAGACAGAACAGCCTGATGAACAGACAGAACAGCCTGATGAACAGACAGAGCAGCATGATAAACAGACAGAACAGCCCGATGAACAGACAAAAAAGCCCGATGAACAGATAAAACAACCTGATGAACAGACAGAACAGCCTGATGAACAGACAGAACAGCCCGATGAACAGATAAAACAACCTGATGAACAGACAGAACAGCCTAATGAACAGACAGAACAGCCCGATGAACAGATAAAACAACCTGATGAACAGACAGAACAGCCTGATGAACAGACAGACAATGAACCAAACCTGTTGAACAGACAGAAACGAATACACCTGATGAACAGACAGAACAGCCTGATGAACAGACAGAACAGACTGATGAAAGACAGAACAACCTGATGAACACAGAACAGACAAAACCTGATGAACAGACAGAACAACCTGATGAACAGACAGAACAGCCTGATGAACAGACAGAACAGCCCGATGAACAGACAGAAACCTGATGAACAGACAGAACAACCTGATGAACAGACAAGAACACGCTGATGAACAGACAGAACAACCTGATGAACACGACAGAACAGCCTGATGAACAGAAGAACAGCCGATAAGACAACAACATGAACAAACCTGATGAAACAGATAGCAGAACAACCTGATGAACAGACACGGAACAGCCTGATGAACAGAAGGAACAGCCTGATGAAAACAGAAACCTAGAAACAACTGCATGAACAGACAGATGACAACGCAGCCTGATGAACAGACAGACAGCTGATGAACAGACAGAACAGCCTGATGAACAGACAGACACGGAAACAGCAACCTGATGAACACAGAACAGCGAGAACAACAGAACACCTGATGAAACAGAACAGGAACAACCTGATGAAAAGACAGAACAGATGCCCGATGAACAAGACAGACAGCAACCTGATGAACAGAACAGAAAAACCTGATGAACAGACAGAACAGCCTGATGAACAGACAGAACAGCCTGATGAACAGACAGAACAACCTGATGAACAACGAAAACAAACCTGATGAACAGACAGAACAGCTGATGAACAGACAGAACAACCTGATGAACAGACAGGACAGCCTGATGAACAGACAGAACAACCTGATGAACAGCCTGATGAACAGACAGAACAGCCTGATGAACAAACAGAACAACCTGATGAACAGAAACACGTAACAACCTGATCGACAGAACAACCTGATGAACAACAGACAGAACAACCTGATGAACAGACAGAACAACTGATGAACAGACAGAACAACCTGATACTGAACAGACAGAACAACTGATGACAGACAACAGCTGATGAACAGACAGAACAGACTGATGAACAGACAGAACAGACTGATGAACAGACAGAACAACCTGATGAACGACAGAACCTGATGAACAGACAGAACAGCCTGATGAACAGACAGAACAACCCGATGAACACACCTGATGAACAGACAGAACAGACTGATGAACAGACAGAACAGCCTGATGAACAGACAGAACAGCCTGATGGACAACACCTGATGAACAGACAGAACAGCTGATGAACAGACAGAACAACTGATGAACAACAACCTGATGAACAGACAGAACAGACTGATGAAACAGACAGAAACAACAAACTGATGAACACAACCTGATGAACAGACAGAACAGACTGATGAACAGACAGAACAGACTGATGAACAGACAGAACAACCTGATGACAACAACCTGATGAACAGACAGAACAGCCTGATGAACAGACAAACAACTGATGAAACAACTGATGAACAGACAGAACAGACTGATAACAGACAGAACAGACTGATGAACAGACAGAACAACGAGAACAACTGAAATGAAACAGACAGAACAGACTGATGAACAGACAGACAGAAACGAAGCTGATGAACAGACGAAAACCCTTGAGAACAGACAGACAGAAAAAGCTGATGAAACCAGACAGCAAACAGCCTGATGAACAGACAGAACAGCCTGATGAACAGACAGAACAGTCTGATGAACAGACAGAACAACCTGATGAACAACCTGATGAACAGACAGAACAACCTGATGAACAGACAGACAGAACAGACTGATGAACAGACAGAACAGACTGATGAACAGATGAAACAACCTGATGAACAGACAGAACAGCCTGACGAACAGACAGAACAGCCTGATGAACAGACAGAACAGACTGATGAACAGATGAAACAACCTGATGAACAGACAGAACAGCCTGATGAACAGACAGACAGAACAGCCTGATGAACAGACAGAACAGCCTGATGAACAGACAGAAAGAACAGCCTGATGAACAGACAGAACAGCCTGATGAACAGACAGAACAGCCTGATGAACAGACAGACAGAACAGCCTGATGAACAGACAGAACAGCCTGATGAACAGACAGAACAGCCTGATGAACAGACAGACAGAACAGCCTGATGAACAGACAGAACAGCCTGATGAACAGACAGACAAAACAGCCTGATGAACAGACAGAACAGCCTGATGAACAGACAGAACAGCCTGATGAACAGACAGACAGAACAGCCTGATGAACAGACAGAACATCCTGATGAACAGACAGAACAGCCCGATGAACAGACACGGACAGAATACAAACACTGGTACAAAATAAGTCAGAACGATCAGGATCTCTTTGTTTCCGAATAGAAAGCGATGGTGATGAACAACAAAGACAACATTCAAACCACCTCATCTCTCATTCGGCTGGTGTTATTGTTTATTCATTGTGTGTTGAGATGGTGATGAACAACAAAGCCAACATTCAAACCACCTCACCTCTCATTCGTCTGCTGTTATTGTTTATTATTTGTGTGTTGAGATGGCGATGAACAACAAGACAACATTCAAACCACCTCATCTCTGATTCGGCTGGTGTTATTGTTTAGTCATTGCGTGTTGAGATGGCGATGAACAACAAAGACAACATTCAATCTGATTCGGCTGGTGTTTATTGTTTATTCATTGCGTGTTGATACAAACAAGGTAGTTGTTATTTTCAAGGTTAGGGGTCAAAAATGATTTTGGATTTTAAATCGAATAACGCTACTTTCAAGGTTTATAGGTCTACAATGATTTTGGTATTTAAATCGAATAATGCAAATTGTCAAGGTTTATGGGTGAAAAGGATTTTGTTTTTTTAAATCTTATAATGCTATTTTCAAGGCGTTGAGATCAGAAAGGATTTTGGTTTTTAAATCGTATAATGTTATTTTCAGGGCTTTGAGGTCAGAAAGGATTTTGGTTTGTAAACCTCATTCTCCTGTTCATTACACACGTTTTATTCGTTCCGTTGCTTTGATGTTTTCAGACCGCTGCGGCACGCGTGGTATTGCCAAGGTGGACCACTGTCTGAGAGTCTTGGCCCAGGCCTGGCCGGTCAGCATGGAGGCAGGCCTGGTCAGCAAGCAGCAATGCGCGTGAGTGTGGGTCTGTTGGCTGTGCGGGGAAAGAGTTCCTTTCGTGACCCCTCTTGTACTAGAGCTTCTGTTAGTCCATGATCAGGGTGTTGGTGCGTTGGCTCTACTGGGAGAGATTTCCGTTCGTGACCCCTCTTGTACTACAGCGTCCACCGGTCCATGATCAGGGTGTTGGTACGTTGGCTGTACTGGCATAGATTTCCGTTTGTGACCCCTCTTATACGACAGCGTCCTATCATCCATGATCAGGGTGTTTGGTACGTGCTCTACTGGAGAGATTTCCGTTTGTGACCCCCTTATACACAGGCGTCCACAGTCCATGATCAGGGGGGTTGGTACTTGGCTCTACTGGAGAGATTTCCGTTCGGACCCCTCTTGAAACTGCAGCGTCCACCATTCCATGATCGGGGTTTTGGGTACGCTGGTTTAGCTAGAGAGATTTCCGTTCGTGACCCCTCTTGAAATTACAGCCTCCATCAATTCATGACCAGGGTGGGCTTCTCTGCGGGGAAAGGTAATGTTGCTTATAGCCCACCCGACCGCAAAGGGCCATATCAGGGCTGTGACGGCGTTGAGTCAACTCACGATCATTAAAAACAAAACCATTCAAAACCCCTTTAAAATACACCTAAAACCACATCGAAACTCGTTAAAAACCTTTCTTCCGTAAAATCTGACACAAGATGAAAAGTATTAATCTCTTTCAGAAAAAGCCACATCTCTTTCGTTTTACCTGCCAGTTCAGTGAACGCGACTACTTCTAAGAAAACAAGAGAAACTAGTTACCAGAAGAAACAATGGTACTGGACAGGAGTGCTCCAGAAATCTTTTCCTCCATGTTTTTTTTTTTTTTCATATTTTTTAGTCTGGACCAGCGCGTTGGGCTTAATACGTAGGCCAGACATCTGCTAATACGTGGCCACGAGACCCGATCTTCAACTCTCTCATCTTGGTCATAACGATTATCCATCTGCTTTTAAATGATGCCAGTGTGTGTGGCCTCAAAACTTAGCGCATGTGGTGTAGCGTATATGGACCTGTCCGCACGCAGTGACACCTTGTTGATGAAACTGAAACTGAAACGTTGTATGCATTCATGGCGGACAAGCGCTTAGCTCTTTCCTTTTGAGATGGGGCAGCTGACCTGGTAAAAAAAAAAAAGACCCCTACCCCCACCTCTCCCCCTACCACCCCTGTCCGTCTTCTGTCGGGCCACTGGTGGATCTCCCAGTGAGTCGATGACCATCTGACCAGCTGACTGGCGGCGCACAAAGAAGGGCGGGCTACACTGCACACGAGTTATCCATTGTTTAGTTTGTTTGTCAGTTGGGTTTACCGGGCAGCGATTCGCCTGTTCGTTCGTAACTGCTTCTGTTGGCATGTCACTTTTGAAAGATCCTCTTCCTTAGAGAACAGTAAATGCCAATCCTAACTCACCCCGCCCTCACCCCGCTCCGGGTGAGTTAGGATAGCATTTACTGTTCTCTGACAAGTAAACCTACAAACATGCATACTGTGTAGGATTATCCGTTTTCAATACTAATTTACTAACTTTTAGATTTTAGTTTTGCTGATCCTGCGTTTTTCCTGATCATTTTGCAATAAACATCATTTCAAGCATACATTCATCAAATGAGGTTCTTTCTTCATGTGAAATAAAACTACAGTCTTTAACTGTCTCTAAAGTCTTTAAACTGAGTTAATTGTTGACATAAAATCCATACGCTATCCCAGCATGTCTTCCACTAAAGGCTAGTTTGACAAAATGTTTCTTTTTTAACTATGTCTTTTTCTGCTGAACAGTCATCTATAATAAATAGGTCTGCGTCCTTAAACAGTCTATAAAAGAGTTCTAAACACTCACTCAGTTTATTGCTAGATCAACTAAATAACGTCATCATCTGTCCATATAAACCTTCTATCATGATATGTTTTTGTTCCATTCAAGCGGTTGGACAGAAAATTACAATATAATCAAAATTATAGCGATAAACTGTTTGTAATAGGTCTAGGACAAATATTGTTTTTCCACAATCAGTTTGGCCACAAATCAATGAACAATGAGGCTTTTTTATCATAAAGTTTAACTGCTCCATTAGTTTTATAAACAGAATTAATTTAATTTAATCCTGTTATTATATTTACTACTCTCTGTCAGAACTGTTCATATAATAAAAACCCTATAAGGCCTAAATGTGTAAGATTAATCCAATCAGTCTGTAAGTTGTTCATTTAAGTCAACACTGATTTTGTGCTTGTTTTTATGAGCTTAATATCCTCACCGTTGTTAAGAACGACGACGGTACTTTAAGAGCGTTTTAACGTCTAAGTTTTGCCACTAAAGTTAATTCCTTTTATAAGGACGTCACAACTGCCCACAACCCCTCCCTCTCCACATCTTTAAAAGACAGAAATTTCAAATATTATGTGAACGTGCTCCTAATTCCTGTGCGGAAAGAACTGTAATTTTGTAAACTTCCTTTAAAACCGTTCTTTCTGTGGAGATGACTGTTTGTCTCATACGCGTTATTTCAATCTCTTTCCCGACTATTGGTCCACTGGCATAAGACTATGTAAGGGCCAAGTTGATGCTTTTCTGAACTTTTTTGACGGCTAAAAAATGTAAATGGCTTATGAATTCAAATTTTATGTCCCATCTAAATATGGTTTCTAAGTGCCATTTGCTGTCAGTTTCGAACTATTTTTATATTCATACTGGCCACATTATTTGCTTCTACATTGCGCATTGCTCTAGTTTAGGAAACTTTTGCTGTCGCCAACCTCTTTGCGTTTATAATCACCATCTTTATGTACTCAAAACCATACAAAGCGCCTATCTCACCTTCTGTTCAAAGTCCGCAACGTCTGCAAGGTCTTTTAATCTAAAGTATACACCTCACAGGCGCTAATGTAACTCCGATTCTTCTGGCCCACGCGACATTTTTTAGTAACAGCTTATTATTTTATTTCCAAAACAATGTGCGGGTTTATCACATTTCAACGACTTTCCCAGTTTTGTCCTGCGATTTTATATAAATGATCCGACCCTCCCACAAACTAATCTTTTAAACTGTAAATTAGGGAATTGTATAATTCATAATCGCAATATGCAGCTTCCCAGATGGAAGAGCTCTTAAAACGGTTGAGGGCCTTCCATCATATAAGTTTTCATCAGTGCTCAACTCATCCAAATGAACATAGAGTAATGAATTAATGCAAGATCGAGCGGATTTTCCCCCTCATAAGTAGTTTTGTTTGACGTAACTCTAAAACTATGATAGGACCGATCGAGTTGAAAGCCTAACATTTAGCTAGCTCTTCATCAAAATAGTACCCTACTTCTTCTTCTCAGCTTAAAGGTCAACATTGTTTTCAGATTCGCATTGTTAAGTTGAGAGTAATGTCAAAGTTACTCATTGCTCTTTTAGTGAGCAAAACCCGTAATAACCATCAGGTATGGTTAACTGCTAACTAATTGTCCTCTATTATTAACTTTTTTAATCTTATTATCTCCTTGGAACGGTTATATTAACCATAACGACTTTGTAAAAAATTTCATCATGAAGTGCAACATTTTGGCTCCGCAATTGTTATCAATAGCATGTTCTAAAAACGAAGGACGGCTTGAGTTTGTATTGTTACAAACATTTTTAAACGAAATAAAAAAGATCGCATTTAAATATACTGATGCAAAATATTTGTTGGGCCGCACTACAATCTTTAAAAATATAACAACTGATACTCTTGACATTCTGTGACTCAGTCTGACACCTTCAAGTAAAGGTTATACTCCATTGATAGAGCTTCTTAACCCCCCTATTAAAAACGACCACATCCCAAAAGTGTGGTTTAGTCATCCGATGCAGTTTATCAGAACCAGTTAAACTTTGCTGGTGTTTTGTGCATCACTGGTGGAGTGTCGTATGCTGATCACTTAAATCATCCTGACCTTTGGTGAGGTCAGTGTACAGATTTCATTTTTTAACACTTTCAGACGTATTTGACTGACTGCAAGCGCCATTACCAAACGACAAACCGTTTAATCCATTCAGCAACAGAATAGACATGAAGGCTTTTGAAAGGATCTGTAACGAATTAAATATTAAGGCCAAGACAGACTTAGACAAAAGTTGGATCTTATCAAGTCTAGGCACCCCTTATTTGGGCTGCACAGAAAGTATAACTATGCCTGGAATCCTCCTTACACATCTTTGCTCTCATGGCACAGCTGTCACCTGGGGTCCATAGAGCAAGAGCATAAAACACATGGAACATTTATCTAGACACTTCTAAGGGCCTAACTAAAGCAGGAATAGAACGAATAAACGACTCTGTTCGTACTTACGTTTGATGTTTGCTAGGTTTCGCAAGCACAAACGAGATCGAGCATAACTGAGGGCCTTCTACTGGTTTTGACGCACAAAAACAATACTTAGCAAATTTAGAGACGCCATTAATTCTACAGTTGATTACCTTCAAGTATTAAAAGGTACCAAAATGTTTTACAATACGCAAGATCGAAGTAGACTTGCTGTTGGCACTGGTTTATACATGCTGCCTTCTGACCTCAGACTCCAGATAGCACAATAATAAACTACAATAATGAAATCCTTGTGGCAGGCAATGATACAGAAGGTCGGAAAAAACGAAATAAATTTGAGCCAGTAATATTGCAAGCAGTAAACAAACAAGTCGACCCCCCCAAAATAAGTCATCCAATCCCTGGCCCAAAGCCTAAAGACCGTTGAAGAAGCAAAAAAATAATGACCCAGAATAGAAAAGACAGCGCTTGTTCTGATAACTGCCTAGGATTACTGGTCTTTATCTTACTAAAAATTAACCCGACTATAAGAGAACTAATGCCCATAAGTGCTCGGCCATAAGCCAACTACTTTGCTTGCAGTAACAAAAGCCAGCTAAATAACACCCCCTAATATACCCGGTAAAGTCTAAGCTTTACCGGCTAATTTTTTAATAAATCTGCAAGATGATCAAGCTGTTTTTTACCCAGATTATCAGGCGGTGATGGAGGCGATGTGTGGAGGCACCGGCCCTTGACCACCACCACCCGTAATAGCCATCACCAGTGTACTTATTGCAAAACCTAAGGCAGTTATAACGCTCGCTAATGTGACACCTTGCTCTCTAAACAGTGTTTTATTCGTTCTGCTAGTGTCGTGTCTTCATATAAAATTCTTGATAGTTTTCTCTTATTCTGCTCACTTGAGTTCGTATTGTTCTCGGTTAGTAGACAGCACTACTAGTCCTTGCTGATCTTTCTTGTTCAAGATCTTTAGTCTTGTATTATTCTTTCTTTAATCTCACGCCCTACGATGGAGTCGTCAGCCCAACGAGTTTTCTTTTCTCTTTTTATATGCTTATCTAGTTTCACTCAGTTTTGCAGCATTGTTTATTAATTCGCCTCTGAAAGTTCTTAAAGTACATCAAGGGCTAATAATTCTCGCACGGTAGGAGATTCTGTTTCTGTAGCGGCGGTCGTGATAGTTTTTAATGCTGTATTTCTTCTGAAAAACGTTTTCTGCTTGCATTATATTTGTCCGCTGTTTCACTTAAATCTTTAAGTACCATGTTTGTATTTGGCTATCTGTCGGAGTTCTTGTAGTGTGTTTTGAAGTTAGCAACTGCCTCCCTATCTAATTTGGTTTAGCAATTGCAGGCGATTTTGTACGCTCATAGGAGTCTTTGCCTAATTGTAACCTATGGCATAAAACTTTTGATGGTCTCGTTTAGTTTGTAAGCTAACAGTTCTCCTTGATCGTTTTTCACATACAAATGCCTACCTTCTTTTACTCAAAATCGTCAGGCTATAAATTCGGGAGGTTCAGCCTAAACTTTGTACAATGATCTAACCTTAGGTTTCTGTTAAATTCTTGCCACATTGAGGCCGCTGAGCGATGCTGTATCAAAGGAGCCGTTTCACTCATGTCGTCTCCAGGTCAAAAACATCATAATCTTCTTCGCCTTCAATGCCTGCCATGTTTTAAATAATTAACTTTTATTTTGTTTTATAAAAATGTCACAAGCATATGGTTCAAATTCTTGACCCGCATAGAAGACTGAAAGAGCCCTTTGGCGTGAAGGAAATAAACAGAATATTACTGTTCCAAATAATCCATCTACTATTGATGCGGATCAAATTCTTACTGTCAAATTTCCAGACCTAGAGCGGATGAAGTGATTGTGCCAGGCCTGCGCGACTTACTTTCAAAATAGAACTCGCTTCAACAACACACACCCAACAGGACAGTTGTACAGAATTTGGGGCGGGCAATCGTTAAGAAAATTTCTATAAAACTTGAGGACAAGAAATATTTCTTACATAATCAGACATATTTTAACCTATTCTGATCTATGGCTAACCGGAACGAAAGGGCTGATCTTGCGTTTTCAAGGAATCGAAAATGAAGAAGCACTAAAACATAGAATAGGCGCTGAAGATGCTAAAGACGGCAAAAGGTTTGTAGCCGTAAGTTTATGCGTATGGAAATCGCTTTTCATACCCCTAGATTTTGATTGTTAAAAGCGCATGCCCCATACTTCAAGGAGCATTAAAAGACAGATTTCATATGAACTAACTTTTAATGACTACAAATATTTATTATATCTACAGACACCGAAGCAAAGTACAGCATTTCTGACATCTCGTTAGAGTTTGACATCGTTAGCAACCCTAACTTAGCGAGGCTGATCGAGCAACAATATCAGTCAAAATTAGCAATATATTACGAAAGAGTGATTTTTCATTCTAAATATCCTAAAAGCAGGGCAGACACTATATGGAATTTTTAGTTTCAGTGCCGCAGCAAGATCGCTTAAAGGTATTTTATTGCTGTGTGAAAATGAAGAACCATTCAAAAGACAAACTGAAAATTTTGTTCATCCCAAAATAACGAAAGTGCAATGTACAATTGAGGTAGTCCTAACCAAACCTACGCTAGCGGGCTTAAACCTTATCAGCATTTTGATGAAATAAGAAAACTGTTTGGAGGTGGGAGGTGTAGAAATCCAACAGTTGACCTTGTGTCTAAAGATCTACATCTTCACAGTGTTAGACTTGATCATTATTTAACAACGAAATACGGTTTATGGATTGACCTAAGGTCAACGGAGGATAATCATTACATGGAAGCGGGAGAACTGTTAGAGACATAATAAACATTCAATTGATAAAGAAAAAGAGGCCGATAAACCACTTAACGTGTATTTGTTTTTAATATATGATGCGCAGCTGAATATTCAAGATAACAGATTAAAAGATATACAATACTAAATTATTTTTATTTTATAAAAAGCATGTCTGTTCAGGTTTATCCAAATGTGCCTACAGCACCAGAGCCACCAAAAGAAGGGATAGTAGAACCCCCCAACATAAAAACCTTCAGATTAACAAACATTACGCAAATGCAACAAAAACTAGAGCAAGACCTTTCAAAATACAGCAAAACCAAACGAAGGTATTCTGCTGTCTTTAATGCTGTTACATATGTTAATACTGGAGCATCGGCTTTGAGTGGCCTATCAGCAGGGACAAGTGTTGGTCTCTTAGCAACAGGTGTTGTGGCGCCCGCAGCTTTACCTCTAGGCGGGTTGTCTTTAGCTCTCGGCCTGTGTTCATTAGCCGTAAGTGCTGCTAGCAAAAAAATTAAAAACTAAACTCCAAAAGCATACAGCTATGTTCAACTAATAACAGCTAAACTTAGTTCGTTCAAACTGACAATAAATAAAGCGCTAGCTGACTCAAACATCACGGATGAAGAATTTAGTCGTTTACAAGGCTGATTTTGATGACTATAAAAGACAAAAGTTTGATCTTCAAAAAAGGCGAGGGCAAGTTTTTCTCAACAGCCAGACACCGAGCAGATAAAAAAAGGAATGTTTAAAAAAAGTAAACGAGACATTAAACTCTGTTCTAAACAGCTCACAGTAACAACATCAAAGGGCGTTTATACTTTATTTATGAGTCCAAGCACAAAAAGACCGTTGATATTGATTCTGATTAAGACGACTTTGGAGTCGTTGTATTTTTTTTTTAATTTAAATAAATATTTGAGTTAGAAAAGAAACTCAGCATGGATAAGATATATGAAGGACCGGACGAATTGTTTGAAGGAATGCTTAAGGGAGAGCGTTTGTCAAAAGCTTTAAATGATATTAATCTAGAAGTCATTGATCCAACAAACGTACAGGCAAGTGTTGTACATGCAATTTCTCAAGTTTCCAGGTAAACTAACAATAGACCCGCCAGTTAAAGTAATGTTAGCTGTTTTAATCGACTATATAACAATAAATGAAGAAAATCTAGAAGTCTGGGTCTCGACTCAACAACAGTTATTCTTTCTCATAATGACTTAACGCCTGGTTGGGCAGACCAACTGCTTGCACAGTTTGATGTGGCCGCTGAAGAAACCAAAATGAGAGGCTCTGGTTGGGCAGAGGGCGAAGTCTTAGAGATCAGATTAAAACAGGCTAAGTATGCACCAATTGTAGGCAAGGCTTACATTCCACTACCTCCAGCATTAGTCGCAAAAAGAGCAGTTCTAAACATAAAGAATTCGGACGACAAATGTTTTATGTGGTGTGTTCTTGCAAGGCTGCATTACGTCCGCAAAAACGCAGAGAGAGTATCTAACTATGAACCTTACATCAATGATCTTAACTTTAGTGGAATATCCTTTCCTGTTAGTGTAGATCAAATTGAACAGTTTGATGAACAAAACAAACCAATAACTGTTAATGTATACACATGGTCTGAGAAAACAAATTTGGTGCCTATTAGAGTGTCTAAAGACAGCCCAACAATAGGCGATCCGGCCGAAAGCCATGTGGACTTACTCCAATGCCTTCACCAACAGGGCTGTCTCAACATTACACATTGATACGCACAATCAGCAAACTAATGCAGCATATTTCAAAAATGGGCACAAACAAGAATTCTGTAGAAAATGTTTAACAAGAATTCCATCTGGTAAAGCGCGCTTGAACATATAAAACATTGTAAAAGTTCTGTAGACTGTAATACAGAACTAATTACGCCCCCCACCTGATCTAAAGTTAGTTTTAAGAACTGGAAACGGCTGCAAACAAGTCCATACGTAGTTTACGCAGACTTCGAGTCGCTTATTGTTCCCTATGAAGGGCCAGCACCACAAAAACTCCGAAAAACAGTCTTAATGAGTAATCATCAGATTTGTTCATTGCTTTTATCATTGTTAGGTCGGATGGCGTCCATTCGGAACCAGAATTATATAGAGGGCCTAATGCTGCAGAATACTTCTTAAAACACATGCAGCAATTGCGTAACGCCTGATTCTAATAATCTAAACTTATCTGAAATCATAATGACGCCTGAAGACCGACAACAGTATGACTCAGCCACACATTGTTGGATTTGCGGTTTAGAACTAATGTCTAACAGCGAGGAAGCCAATCCGACAGTAAGAGACCATGATCACATTAGCGGAAAGTTCAGAGAGCAGCACACAGTAAATGCAATCTTCAACTAAGGTTTGATCCTAAGACATGGAAGCTGCCCATCTTCTTTCATAACTTGCGAGGTTACGACTCTCATCTTATAATGAAAGCAGTAGACGACGCCTTCAGGATAACATGCATTGCACAGTCATCAGAAAAGTACATGTGTTTCACTTTAATAACATGTCTTATTAGGACTCTATGCAACACCTGATGGGATCATTAGAGTTCACTGGCTATGTCCTTAAAGACCTGCCCAATAACGGAAGAATATTTTGACCCAACTCTCGTTAGAAAGGGCGTTTACCCTTATGATGTACATGAACAGTTGGGAAAGGTTTGATGAAGATACACTTCCACCTAAAGATGCGTTCTTTTCTAGTCTTAGAGGAAAGGGCATTAGTGATTCTGATTACCAGCATGCTCAAGATGCGTGGCAAAGTTAGAGTGTAAAACGATGGGAGACTATCATGATGCATATTTAATGGCTGATACATGTTTTGTTGGCGGACGTCTTTGAAAATTACAGAAAGACCTGTATGAAACATTACAGCCTGGATCCTGCGCATTATATTTCTGCACCCGGATGAGCTGGGACGCTTTCTTAAAGTTTACTGGAGTACAGATTGATTTATTGTCAGATTTACCAATGATTCAGATGATTGAAAACGGATTGCGTGGGGAATTAGTATGGCGTCGCATCATTACTGTAAAGCAAACAACAAATACCTAGATGATTATGATCCAAGTAAAAGGTCTAACTATCTCATGTATTTAGATGCAAACAATCTGTATGGTTGGGCTATGGCGCAATCACTTCCATTACGTAACTTTAAAATGTACACAGACGGCGGTACAAATAATATTCAAGGAGCATTAAAGTGGTTGAGCAGTTTGACGCCCAGATCAACAGCGTGGATACATTCTAGAAGTTGACTTAGAATATCCTCAGGAACTCCATGACCTACATAATGACTATCCATTAGCAGCAGAAAGTCTAAAGATGAATCCAACAGAGCCGCCTAAACTTGTGCCTAATCTTCAAGGCAAAAAAAATTATGTCTGTCATTACAGACTTCTACAATTTATTTAAGACATGGTTTTAAAGTGTTAGAGCAGTTCATCGTATAATTGCTTTTGATCAAGAACAGTTTCATGAAACCATACATCATGAAGAACACTGATCTCAGAACTAAATCCACAGATGCTTCAGAAAAAGACTTTTTCAAGCTGATGAACAACAGCTGTTTTGGAAAGACTGTGGAAAATCCGCACAAGCGTAAAGATGTCAGATTGGTCACCAGAGAGAACGAAGCAATTAAGCTGACTTCTAAACCTAATTATCAGGACTTTAGAAGATTTCATGATCAGCTTTTTGGCATAATGATGAAAAAAAAAGAAAGTCAAATTGGACAAACCTGTTTTTATTGGGTTTACTGTTTTAGAATTATCAATGCTTTTGATGTTAGAATTTCTTATGACTACTTTAAACCCTCGTATCCCCGAGTCCAGAGTACTTACACAGATACAGATAGTTTTGTTATAGATATCCCTACTGAAGACATCTATAAAGACATGGAAATGGAAGTAGCTAAAGGGCATGCGGGATGGTACGACACATCTGATTACCCTAAAGATTCGCCTTTGCATTCATCTGTTAATAAGAAGGTTTTAGGAAAGATGAAGGATGAATTATCTGGAGGGGTGATTAAGGAGTTTGTTGGTTTAAGGTCGAAAATGTACAGTCTTTCGAGCCAGGAGAAAACCATTAAGAAAGCAAAGGGAATATCTCGCAGTGTTGTGCAGTCAAACATATCACATGACAACTACAAAGAAGCCATTGTTCAATAAACATACTTTTCATCATGACAACGTAAAACTGCGATCTAATCTACATGAGATCAACACAACAGTTGTAACAAAGAAGTCATTAGATAGAACAAACACTAAACGAGTATTTGTTAATCCAGAGTTTTCATATGCAATTGGACACAGGAGAACAGCATAATTATATTTCTTCTTCACCGAGGGCTTCACCGAGGGTTTATAATTTTTCATCAACTTTATTATAAGCTCAATCATATCTTCATCCAATTCAGTTTGATGTGCACGAATTTTTTTTATTATTTCAAGATATTCTTTTCCCCATATCTGATAATCAAAATTAGGGATTTTGGGTTGTAGGTGATCTGGATGTTTTAGCATGTATTGATTAATCCTCATAAATATATGTCTAATAACAGAATTTTTTTCAAATGATCTTGTAACATTTCCAAGGTCTCTTCCTTTATCATTCTTGTTTTGTTTCTGCGCTTCCATTTTAGGCTCAAATATATTTCTGCAAATTAATTAAGCATCTTAATTATATATCTTCTTCACCGAGGCTTCACCGAGGGGTTTACATTTTCATCAACTTGTATTATAAGATCAATCATATCTTCATCCAATTCAGCTAAATCTTTTTCATGTTTGCTTGATGTGCTCGAATTCTTTTTATTATTCAAGATTCTTTCCCCCAATTTGGGACTTTGGGTTGTAGGTGATCTGGATGTTTTAGCATCTCTTGATTAATCCTCGCAAATGTTTCCCTAATAACAGAACTCATATCATATGATTCCCGTATTATTTTCAAGGTCTCTTCCTTATCATTTCTGTTTCGTTCTGTGCTTCCTTCTGAGCTTCCATTTTAAACTCAAATATATTTACGTAAATTAATTAAGCAACTGGAACTGTGTCTGGCGGATTATCTGCAGTTCTTCCTTCACAAAAGATCTTTGAGGAGCTGGTTGTTTTGTGTGGTGTCAGTTTCTCGTAAATAATACACGGACAGATTCATTTTTACAATTCTTTTTATTTCATATGATCAACACTCCAAACTGGATCGGTTGCCCTGATGCGAGTGTCGCCTTCTGCTTCCCCCGGTAAATAAAGGTACCTTACTTTTAAACCAAATGGTAATAGTTTGCTGGATGAACTGGCGTCTCCTCAGCAACATTTATTGTTTGTTTTTTGATTGCTTGTACTGTTTTAGCCCTTTAAATCTTCATTATTCATTGCGCGCAAAACTGAGGGCAGTCTTCTAACCCATTCTGTGTTGCGAGAATTGTCAATCAGCTCCCTGTGATACTGGTAGGAAAAAAGTCTTTCAGATAACTGTTTGTTAAAGTTTTCAACTAAATCCTGTGATCTGTGAACTCCTGGAATGCCTCTTTTAATGGTAACTCTATGTTTTAACAATAATTGATTCACTTGGCCTTTAAATTCTTTTCCATCATCGACTTGAATCATGCGAGGACAAGTTAGCGGGCCTCGTTGATATATCAGTTGTATGGCGACAGCAACAGCAGAAGCACTCTTTTGCGTTAATGTTCTGCATCTTTGTATCTTGAAGCTATATCAATGACTGTGAGCGCGTACTTAAATCTTTTCGTCTAATCGTATCATGGGGTAAATATAGAAGGTCCATTTGATGGGTGTCGTTCGGTATTGTATTCACAAAGTGTGGTCTCTGTATTCATCTAGGTGAAGGTAAATAAATTGCCAAATCGCTTTGTTTAGATAACCATCCTTTGCTGTTTGTTCACTGACTCCCGCTGCTTGGCTTAGCTTTTTTATTGCTGTGATTCCCTTCTAATATCCTTTTGGCGAATAATAAATTTTGTTCATTTTTATTCAGCCAATATTATGTGCAACAAAATACACGACGGTCATGCCAAAGACAATAAACACGATTTCTTGCATCTTTTTGTTTTTTCTGATGGTTGATAAAAGTCGCTGAATTTTGGTGGGGGCAATGTCTCGATTGGTTTGCCTGTTACAAGATAATATTCTTTTATTGCCTGGTCAACGTCTTTAAATGTGTAGCTGCATGTCCCTGTTTTTTCAGTTTGAGAGAACAGGAAAAGGGGCATTCTAACTCACCCTAGCCCTCACCTAGGTTCGGGCTAGGGCGACCTAGAATGCCCTTTCCTGTTCTCTAACAAGTAAGACTTCAATAACCAAAAAATAACGATTATCTACAAACAAACATACTGTGTAGGGTTATCCGTTTTCAAAACTAATTTACTAAACTTTTCAGATTTTAGTTTTGTTTAATCCTGTTTTTTTCCTGATCATTTTCAATAACATCATTTTCCGCGCAAACATTCTCAAATGAGTCTCTGTCTTTCATGTGAAATAAAACTACAGTCTTTAAACTGTTCAAAAAGTCTTTAAAAGGGAGTTATTTTTGACAAAAACCACACACTATCCCCAGCATGCTTTCCGCTAAAGCCACTTGACAAAGTGTTTCCTTTTAAACTTATCTTTTTCGCCGAACAGTCATCAAAATAAATATTTTCTGCGTTCCTTCAAAAATATAAAAAAGCTTTTAGCCTCCCCCAAATTTATTGCTGGATTAACTAAAAATATGTTATCATCACCCATAAAAAACCCTATCAGATATCTTGTTCCTTTTAATTTTGGGGCAAAAATCACAATGATCAAAATTAAACGATAAACGTTTGTAACGGTTGGGGAAAAAATTTTGTTTTTCCCAACCTTTTTTGTCCACAAATTAATGAACAATGGGGGGTTTTTTGTCATAAATTTAAACTGCTCCAATTTTTATAACAAAATTTTTAATCTAATCCGGTTATTATTTTTACATACCTCCATCAAAACTTGTTCAGATAATAAAACCCTACGAGCCTAAATTTTAAGTTTAATCCAATTCAGTTCGTAAGTTTGTTTCTATTTAAGTCAACATTGTTTTTGTTGTTTGTTGTTAGATTTTAATTCCCCCCTTTGTGAAGAACACGAGGGTAACGTTAAGGGCGTTTAACGTCTAATTTTGGCCAGCTAATATAATTCCTTTAAAAGGGCATCAAAACCCCAAAAAAACCCCTCCCTCCCACATTTTTAAAAAGAAGAAATTTCAAATACATTGGAACGGGTCCCCCAAATTTTTTCGCTTGGAAAGAACTGTAAATTTTTGTGAAGCTTTTTTACAACTTTTTCTTTTCGTGGAGATGACTGTTTTTTCCCATAGGGGCGTTATTCAATTTCTGTCCGACTATGTCTCCGGCAAAAGATTTACATTAAAGGGCCAGAGTTGAATTTTTCTAAAAACTTTTTTGACGGCTAAAATTTAAATGGGTTTATGAATTCAAATTTTTTTTTCCCATTCTAAATAGGTTCAAAGTGCTTTTTGGGGTCGGTTTTCGAACTATTTTAATTCTACGGGCCCAAACTTTATTTGCCCAATTGCGCAGTTGTTCTAGTTTGGGAAAACTTTTTGCTGTCGCCAACCTTTTTATTTTTATAATCACCGTTTTTATGTCCCAAAAACCATACAAAGCGCCTACTCACCATTTTTTTTCAAAGTCCGCACGCTGCAAGTCTTTTATTCAAGGGTTTAAACCCCTTCGGGCCTAATTAACCCTGATTCTTCGGGCCCCCACTTATTTTTTATTAACTATTATTTTTTTTCCAAACAAGTGCGGGTTATCACTTTTCACAACTTTCCCCGCTTTTTTTTTGTTTTTTTATTTTAAATGATCCACCCTCCCACAAACTAATCTTTTAAACTGAAAATTTGGGGAATTGTAAAATTTCAAATCGCAAAACGCTTTCCCGCGAAGAGCTCTAAAACATTGGGGGGGTTTCCATCATAAATTTTCATCAGTGCTCAGCTCACCAAATGAACAAGGTATGAATGTAATGCAAGACGAGCGGATTTTTCCCTCATAAGTAGTTTTTTTTGACGTAACTCTAAAATTTTAAAGGGCCCGTTTGGGCAGTTGTAAAGCCTAACATTTAGCTAGCTTTTTATCAAAAATCCCCCACTTTTCTTCTTCATTTTTGGGGAAGTCAACAGTTTTTCAGATTCCTTGTTAATTTTGAGACAATGCGAATTTTACTCATTTTTCTTTAGCAGCAAAACCCGAATAACCACAGTAGGTTAAGGCTAACAAATTGGCCTCTATTTTTAACTTTTTTATCTTTTATTCTCCTTGGCTTTTTTATAAAAAAACCAAAAACGATTTTGTAAAATTTTTTCATGGAGCGCGCCGTTCTGGTTCCGCATTCGTTATAATACATTTCTAAAAACGAAGGCGGTCTTGAGTTGTTATTGTTAAAAAACTTTTTTAAAACAAATTAAAAATGAGGCATTCAAATATACTGATGCAAAATTCTTTTGGCCGCACTCAACAAAAAAATAAACAACTGACACCCCGACTTTTCGTGACCCAGACTGACACCTTCATAAAAAGGTAATACTCCTTGGCCCAAAATATTTTAACCCCCCTTTTTAAAAAGACACATCCAAAATGTGGTTCAGTCATCCGACATTTTTATCAAACCATTTAAAACTTTGCTTGTTTTTCATCAACTGGTGGGAGTGTCGAGCGATATTTAAATCACCCTAACCCTTTTGGGTTAGGTCATGTATAATTTCATTTCTATTACACCTTCAGAGTATTTTGACTGAACTGCAAGCACCTTTAAACCAAAAAAAAACCGTTTAAATCCATTTAGCAACAGAATAGACAGAAGGGCTTTTGAAAGAATCTGTAACGAATTCAATATTAACATCAAACGATTTTGGGACAAAATTTGGGACCGCATCAGGCTTAGGCCCCCCTTTATTTTTGGGCGTGCACAAAAATATAACATGAGGGGAATCCCCCTTTACACACTTCTCTTCAGCACACTGTCCCTGGGGTCCATAGAGCAAGAGCATAAAACAGCAACAACATTTATCTTAGACTTTTTAAGGGGCCAAACTAAAGCAAAAGAACGAAAAAGAATCTATTCGTACTTTTTTTGTGTTTGCTGGGTTCACAAGCAAGGGCAAGTCCATAACTGATCCTTCTACGTTTTGGATGCACAAAAACAATATTTTACAAATTTAGGGGACGCCATTAATTCAAACAGTTGATTTACCTTCAAGTAAAAAAAGGGTACCAAGATGTTTTACAAACCAAGATAAAAAGTAACTTTGCTTTTGGCACGGGTTTTATCATCTACCTTCTACCTCAACCCGGGTGGAAAAAAATAAACACAACAATAAATTCTCTTCGAAATAACAGAAGGCCCCCAAAAAAAGACTAAATTCGAGCCATAATTGCAAGCGAAAAAACAAAGACCCCCCAAAATAAGTCATCCTCCCCGGGGCCCAAACCCCCAAAGGGCCCCATTTGAAGACTCAGAAAAAAGTTTTTTTCGGGGACTCTGTCCCCGAGACCATAAATAAAAACGCGCTTGTTTTTGGTTAAACTCCTAGGATTACTTGGTTTTTATCTTACAAAAATTAACCCAACATTAAAGAACTAATGCCATAAGTGCTGGGCCCAAAAAGCCAACTCTTTGCTTGCAGTAAAAAAAAGCCACTAACAATACCCCCTAAATCCCCGAAAGAGCTATAGCTTTACCGGCTAATTTTTTTTAATAAACCGCAAGATGATCAGCTTTTTTTTTTCCCCATTTTATCAGGTGGGGCGAGGTGGCGGGGCACGGATTTTGACCTCCACCGCCGCCTGAAATAGCCAACCCCATGTCTTATTGCAAACCTAAGGCTGTTATAACGCTTGCTAATTGACTCCCTGCTCCAAACAGGTTCTATTCGTTCTGCGCGTTTTTCTTCATAAAAATTTTTTGGGATATTTCCTATTCGCCACTTGATTCGTATTTTTTTTGGGTTATAGACACCTTCTACTTGCGATCCCTTTTTCAAATCTTTATTTTTGGGGTTTTCTTTCTTAATTTAGCCCAATTGGGCACAGCCCAACGATTTTTCCCCCTTTTTTTTTTATATCCATTTTTTTCCCCAGTTTTGCAAATTTTGTTGTTAATTCGCCTCTAAGGGTCTTAAAGCATGATCAAGGGCGCTTTTTCTCGCAGGGGGTGGGGTGAGCTGTATATCTTTAACGCTGTTTTTTCTGAAAAACTTTTTTCTGCTTGCATTACTTGCCGCTGTTTGACAAAAAATTTTTTGAAGTTCCATTTTTGTATTTGGTTATTGTTGGGATTTCTTGTAGCGTTTTTTGAATTTTACAACGCATCCCTATCAAATTTTGGGTTTTAAAAACCAAGGCGTTTTTGATCGCTCCACTAGCCTTGTCTAATTGTACTTTTTTTTAAAAACTTTGATGAGTTTTTTTTTAGAGTAAGCTGAACAATTGTCCTTGGCGCTCCTCACAAAAAAAAGGGTCTTTTTTACTTAAAAATCATTAGGGTCTAAAAATTCGGAGTTTTTTGGGCCCTAAATTTTGTATAATGATCAAACCTTACTTTCTTTTAATTCACGCCGCAAAGAGAGCCCCGACGTTTGTACCAAAGGGGTCATTTCCCATGTCGTCTCCAGAATCTAAAACATCATAATCTTCATCCTCAATGCCGCCATTTTTTAAAAAATTTAAATTTTTTTATTTTTTTTTTAAATAAAATGCCAAAAACATATGGCCCGATTTTTAAACCCGCATAGAAGTCTAAAAGCCCCTTGGGGGAAAGGGGAAATAAAGGAATATATTTTTTCCAAAAAACCCATCTACATTGATGCAGACAAATTTTTTACGGTAAATTTTTCCAGACCTGGAGAGATGAAAATTGTGCCGGGCTCTCGCCTTTTTAAAAATAAACTCGCTTCACAACAAAACCCAAAACAGACGTTGTACAAAATTTTGGGGGGGCAATCGTTAAGAAAATTTCTAAAAAACTTGGGGGCAAGAAATTTTTTTTCTTTACACAATGCGACATATTTTTACCTTTTCGATCTAGGGCAACCCGGGGAATGAAAAGGGCTTTTGATCTTGCTTTCAAGGAATCAAAAAAGAAGAACACTAAAACAAGAAAGGCGCCGCAGATACAAAAGACGGTAAAAAATGCACTGAAAATTTTGCGGGGGAAATCGCTTTCCACCCTAGTTTTGGTTGTTAAAAGCGCAGCACCGTACTTTCAAGAGCATAAAAGACCGATTGCATAGAACTAATTTTTTAATAATAAAAACGCGTTATCAAATCACAGACACCGAAGCAAAGTACAGCTTTTCGACATCTCGCAATTTTGACGTTGTTAGCAACCCAAAATTCAGAGCTGATTGACAACAAATCATCAAAATTGCAAAATTACGAAAGAGTGATTCATCATACAACAACCCAGAAGCGGGGCAGACGCTAAGGAATTTTAGTTTAGGTTTTTTCAGCAAGATCGTTTAAAGGTTTTTATTGCTGGGCAAAAAGAGAACCGTTCAAAAGAGGAAGTGAAAATTTTTTAATCCAAAAAAAACGAAAGTACAATTTTCGATTGGGGGTATCCAAACCCAAAATCTACGCTAGCGGCTTAAACCTTATCACTTTTTGATAAATAAGAAAACTGTTTGGAGGCGGGGGGTGTAAAACCCCAACGTTGACCTTGTCTAAAGATTTACATCTTCACAATGTTAGGCTTGATGATTATTTAAAACAAATACGTTTAGGGATTGACCAAGTCAACAGGGGATAAAGTTCCCAGGGGGAGCGGGAAACTTTTAGAGCTAATAAACTTTAAAATTTGTAAGAAGAAAAGCCGATAACCGTTAATGACATTTTTTTAATATAGGCGCACTGAATTTAAAGATAAAGATTAAAAGATATACAAACAAATTATTTTTATTTTATAAAAAGCATGTCTGTTCGGGTTTATCCAAAGTGCCTACAGCCCCCCAAAGAGAAGAAAGTAAAAACCCACAAAAAAACCTTCAGTTTAAACCAACATTACGCAAATGCAACAAAAACAAGCGGGATTTTTCAAAATACAGAAAAACCAAACGAAGGTTTTTCTGCTCCTTTAAGTTTTTTTCTTATTTAAACGGGGGAAACGACTATAATGCCTATCAGCAGAACGGGGTTTTGGGTCTCTTAGCGGGGGCCCATGGCGCACCCGCACTTTACCTCTGGGAGGTTTGTCTTTACCCTCTCGTCGTGTTCTTGCTTAATGGGGCTGCAAAAAAATAAAAACTAAACTCCAAAAGCACACACTATGGTTTAAACTAATAACGGTAAACTTAGTTCTTAAACTGACAATAAATAAAGCCTTTTTGACTCAAACCAGGGACGAAAATTTAATCGTTTACGGGCCTTTTTGATGACTACAAAAAAAAATTTGATCTTCCAAAGAAAGGCGGGAAAAAGTTTTTTTCTCACAGCCAGACCCCGAGCAAAAAAAAAGGGAAAGCTTTAAAAAAAAATAAACGAACATTAAACTCTGTTTAAACAGCCACAGTAACAACATCGAATGTTTTTTACTTTTGTTTTATGATCCAACACAAAAAAACCGTTGATATTATTTTGATTAAGTATTTTTTTTTTTTTTAAATAAATTTTTTGATTAAAAAAAAACTCAACATGGGTAAGATATAAAGGAACCCGACAATGTTTGAAGGAATGCTTAGAAACGTTTTTCAAACACGAATGATATTGTCTAAAGTCTTGATCCAACAACGACAGGCAAACTTTTACAGCTTTTTTTCAATCCAAAAAACAACAAAAGACCCCCCATTAAAGTAATGTTAGCTTTTTTTTAAACGACAGAACAAAATGAAGAAAATCTAAAGTCTTCTCGACTAAACAAAAACTATTCTTTCTCAAATAAATTTAAAAACCCCCCGTTTTGGGGGAGACGAACGCTTTTCACAATTGACGCTCCGCTGAAAAAGCCAAAATGAAGGGGTCTGGTTTGGCAGAGGCGAAGTCCTAAGATTAAATTTTTAAAATCTAATATGCGCCGATTGTTGGGAAGCTTTCATTCCACTACCCCAGCATTAGTTTCAAAAAAAACAGTTCTAACATAAAGAAATTTAGACGACAAAAAGTTTTTGTGGTGTTTCGCAAGGCTGCATTAAACCGCAAAAAACGCAGAGAGAGTGCTAACTATCACCCTTCATCAATGATCTTAACTTTTTGGGTTCCTTTCCTTTAGTGTAACCAAATTGATCAGTTTGAAAACAAACAAACCAATAATGTTAATGTAACACATGGGAAGGGAAAAATTTTGGCGCCCAAATTTAAAATGTCCAAAACAGTCCAACAATAGGCAACCAGACAAAAAACATGTTTACTACACTGATGCTTTTTACCACGGGCTACCGCATTACACATGATACAAAATAGTAATTATTGATTAACTACAAAAAAAAAATAGCAAACAAGAATTTTGAGAAAATTTTAACAAAATTCCATCTTTTAAGCTCTAGCGAACATAAAAAACATTTTATCGGGCCCCTTGACTGTAATCAGAACTAATTTTCCCCCACCCGGGTCAAATTATTTTAAGAACGGAACGGATGCAAAATTTTCCCTATTTTTTTTCCAACTTTGAATCCTCATTTTTCCTTATGAAGGGGCCGCGCCACAAAAACTTCGAAAAACAGTCTTAATGATAATCACAATTTTTTTCATTTTTCCTTCATTATTGCAGGCGGGTGCGTTTATTCAAAGCCAGAATTATATGAGGCCAAATGCCGAGAATACTTTTTTAAACGCATGCAGAAAATGCGTAATGACTTTCTAATAATCTAATTTTTCTAAAAATGATGACGCCTGGACCAAGAAAATATGACGCACCATCACTGTTGGATTTTTGGTTTAGGTCTCTCTCAGACGCAGAAATCCAACAGTAAGAAAACCCGATCACTTAGGAAAGTTCAAAGGGGCAGCGCACAGTAAATGCAATCTCAACTAAATTTTACCTAAACATGGGACTCCCGTATTTTTTCATAAATTGCGAGGTTCGACTCTCACTTTTAATAAAGCATGGGCGAGCCCTTTAGGGGGTCTGCATTCACTCACAAAAAGTACATGTGCTTTAACAAAAACATGTCTTTTTAGGACTCTATGCAACACAATGGGATCATTAAGCACTGGCTATGCCTTAAAGTCCTCCCAATAACAAAGAATATTTGACTCAACCTTGTTTAAAAAGGGGGTTTACCTTATGATACATGAACAGTTTGGGAAGGTTTATGAAGACAAAACTTCCCCCTAAAGGCGCGTTCTTTTTTTAGCTTAAGGGAAAGGGCATCAGTGATTCGATACCACATCCAAGAGCGGGGAGAAATTAGAGTGTAAAACAATGGGAGACATCATATTTATACTTAAAAGGGCCGTGTATGTTGTTGGCAGACGTCTTTTAAAACTATAGAAAGACCTATGAAACATTTTACTTGGGTCCCGCCATTACTTTTCCCGCGCCCGGGTGAGTTGGGATCTTCTAAAGTTTATGGGGTACGATTATTTATTGCTGATTTTTACCAATGATTTAGTGATTAAAACGGATTGGGGTGGAGGAATTATATGGCGGCGCATCATTACTGTAAAGCAAAAAACAAATACTTTACATTTTGATCCCATAACGTCTAAATACTTTTGTATTTAGATGCAAACAATCGTATGGGTGGGCAAGGCGCAATCACTTCCCTTACGTAACTTTTAAAAATTTCACAAAGGGGGGCGACCAATAATATCAAAAAGCATTAAAGTGGGTTGGGCAGTTTTTAAAGCCTGATCACAGCGTGGTTTCATTCTAGAAGTGTTTAAAAATCCTCATGAAATCCATGACCTGCAAAAGACTATCCATTTCAGCAGAAAGTCAAAGAGGATCCAAGAGGCCCCTAAACGTCCCAACCGGGCAAAAAAAAAATTATGTCTGTCATTACAACTTCTACAATTTTATTTAAGACATGGGGGAAAATTTACAGCATTCTCGCATAATTTCTTTTTACAAAACATTTATGAAAACCCTACATCTGAAAGAACACTGACCAGAACTAAATCCCAGATGCTTCAAAAAAGACTTTTTTAACTGATGAACAAAAGCGTTTTAAACTTTGGGGAATCCGCACAACGCAAAGATGTCAAATTTGGCCCAAAGAAACGAAGCAAATTAACGACTTTAAAACCAAATTATCAGACTTCAGAAATTTCATGATCACCTTTTTGGATAATGATGAAAAAAAAAAGTCAAAATTGACAAAACCGTTTTTATTGGGTTTTTCTGTTTTAAATTATCAAACTTTTGATGTTTGAGTTTCTTTATACTACTTTAAGCCCCCGTATCCTAGTCCAGATACTTTACACGTACAAAGTTTTGTTAAGAATCCCCACGAAATATTTATAAAGACATGGAATTGAAGTATAAAGGTCAGCGGGAGGGGTTACACTCCGATTATCCTAAAAATTCCCGCATTCAATTACTAACAAGAAGGTTTTTGGAAAAAGGGATAATTACTAAAGGTATAAGGGGTTTTTTGGTTTAAGGGAAAAAAAACAGTATTTGAGCCAGGGAAAATCTTAAGAAAGCAAAGGAATACTCGCAGCTTTTGGCAGTCAAACAACACATGACAACACAAAGAAGCATGTTCGGCAATAAACTTTTTTCATGGCAACGTAAAAATCGATCTAATCTCATAATCAACACAACGTTGAACAAAAAAATCGTTAATAAAAAAACACAAAACGTGTGTTTGTTAAACCAAATTTTCATATGCAATCAGGGACTGGGGGGCCGCATAAACAGGGGGGTTTTTTTTTTTCATCAACTTTTTTTTTAAAATCGATCATAGCTTCATCCAAATTCATTTTAAAACTTTTTCCATTTTTTTTGACGCGTTCGAATTTTTTTTTAATTCAAGATATTTTTTTTCTCAATTTTGGTTTGAGTGTGGGGATCTGGATTTTTTTAGCAGCATTTATTAATCCTCGAAAATTTTCCCTTTAAAACATTACACGCAGAAATGATTCCCGATCATTTTTTAAGGTCTCTTTTTTTACCATTCTTTTTTCGTTCGCACTCCTTTTGACTTCCTTTTAAACTCAAATATATTTACAAATTAATTAAAACGGAACTGGGGGGGGGGAAACTGCAGTTCTTCCTTTACAAAAGATCTTTGAGGAGCTGTTGTTTTTGTTTGGTCATTTCTCGAAATAAACACGGGGGGTTCATTTTTTCAATTTCTTTTTTTTTCAACGGGGCAGACTCAAAAATGGGTCGTTGCCCTGATGCGAGGTCCCCTTTTGCTCCCCCCGGGAATAAAGGACCCTTTCTTTTAAAACCCAAAAGTAATAGTTTCCGATAAAAACTCTACTTCAACAACATTTTTTGTTTTTTCTTTGATTGCTTTACTGTTTTAACCCTTTTTAAAATTCTTCATTATTCATTGCGCGCAAAACTGAGGCTCTCTAACCCATTCTGTGTTGCGAGAAATTTTCAATCACCTCGTATACGGTAGGGGAAAAAAATCTTTTGGGTAACTGTTTGTTAAAGTTTTCAACTAAAACCTGTGACTGTGAACCCTGGGAAAGCCCCTTTTTAAAGGTAACTCTATGCTTCAAAAATAATTGATTCACTCCCTTTAAATTCTTTTTCCCATCGACTTTAAAACATGCGGGTAAGTTAACGGCCCGTTTTTAATCATTTATAGCGACAGCAACAGAAGGGACTCTTTTGTGTTAAGGTTCCCATCTTTTACTTGAAACATGTCAAGACGTAAATCGTACTTTTAAAACTTTTTCGCAATCGTATCAAGGGGAAATATAAAGATCCCCTTTTTATGGTGTCGTTTTGGGGTTTTTATTGACAAAGGGGTCTCTGTATTCGTCTAGGGGCAGGAAATAAAATTTTTTCCCAAAAAGCTTTTTTAATAAACCATTTTTTGTGTTTGTTCACTACTCCGCTGCTTGGGTTACTTTTTTAAATTTCGTTATCCCTTCCAATACCTTTGGGTAAAGATTTTGTTCATTTTTTATCACCAATTTATGCAAAAAAATACACAACGGTCATGCCAAAAACAAAAAACCCATTTCTTTCTCTTTTGTTTTTCTGAGGGTTATAAAATCCGAATTTTTTGGGGGGGAATGTTCGATTTGGGTTTTCCTGTTACAAAATAATATTGTTTTATTGCTTTTACAACATCTTTAAATTGTAAGCCATGCCCCTGTTTTTTTTTAGTTTTTTAAAAAAAATCTAACTGCCAATTTTCCCTTTTCAAGCGATCTTGTTGCACTATTGCTCCCCAGCTTTGTTATGTCTTTTTCTTCGCCTTCTCTCGCAGTTTTCTAAAACTAATTACTTCCACAAAAGCGAGCGCATTTTAACCACAGCGCCGCCATCTATTACAGTGAACCTTTTTTTTTAAAAGTATTTTTTATTTACAAATTTAACTGCTGGGAAATTTTTCCCTTTCTTGACTAAAAATCTTTCGTGGCAAACAAGCTGCAATAAGCAATCAGCTTGCTGAATCCTCAAAGTTTGTTTTTCCAAGATCTCTGGTTTAATTCTTAACAAGCTTTTACCAACTGGATATCCTACATTAAACCCCCAAACAGCAAAAGGGGATACAAGGGTTTGCAACAGTTTTTTCGGGGGCCATTTTTTTTAAAAAAAAAATAATTATAATTAATAAAAACATGAACAGTGAGATCTACTACAGCACAAGGCAGCCTAAACCTTCCCGAACTTTGAAAGACCAATTGATGACCCCAACATTATCCCAAAAAAAGGGAAAAGGGTTTATTCTTTTGGGAGCATGTGGAAAAACAAAACAGTTCCTCGGGAAATGAAAATTTCCCTTGAACAGATCAACAGATTCGCCACAAGACATTTAATATCATAACAGGGATGAAGCGCACTGGGTCAGAATGGGGAAAAGTGTGGGCAAACGTTCTTTTGTTTGTACACTAAACTAGTCATAATTTTTTCCCCCCTTGATTCTGAACAAGACTTACGTATGATTTAACCAAATCCATTTTAACAAAGTCCCTTAGAGTTCAGGATTGATTTATCTAAAGATTTGGAACAGTTTTCGCCATTAAAACAGGATTAAAAACTTTAATCATAAATTTTTTTTTCCCTTTTAAAATACCGAGCCAGAAAATCGCAGAATCAGAAACAGAAAAAGGTGGAAAAGTAACCAAGCCAGAAAATCACAAAAACACGATCGGTGGAACCGTGAAAAGCATCCCCATCCGGGGGGGTTTTAAAACAGGAAAAAAAAAAAGCAGAGTGGAACAGACAAAAAAATTAATTTACAAAATAAACTCACTGAAAAAAAAAACACCGCCAACGCCCGAACAAGTTGATTCATGCAGCTATAAAAACCTCCATGTGATTTCAAGGCCTACAGCACCAAAGTCTTCATGGTAAGATTGGAACTTAAAACTGTTGCCGATTTTTGGCGCCCTTGCTGCTGTTGGGGCGGTTATTACTGTTATAAAAAAATATATACAACAATGGCAGCCAAAACAAAAGCAATCACAAAAATCTGAACCGCTAAATACAAAAAAACAACACAACGCCAGCAGCACCGCCAACCACAAGATCAATTTGATCCATTTCAGATGGAATAAATTTTAAAACTTAATTTTAAATTTTTTTATTAAAATAGATCAGTGGCGTATTATAAAATCTAAAGATCCAATAAATACATGACATGGAGTCCTATAAAAAGACATTTCCATAGACCAAATTGTAATCAATGCGGTTGCTTAGGATGGAAGAACTTCATTAAAGATCTATGCTAACCGAATCTCGCGCAGAGAACCCGAGCAAATTATTCTCAGGATGACGCGTTTTTTTGAGCGTGGGGTGTACTATATTAGGACTCTAGTATTTAAGACAAAAACAATAGAATGTATTGTTTTTTGACAAGATAACTTGAATAAGAAACTTGGTTTGTACTTAGAGGATGACTTAGTATGATCTATAGTTAACTTGTAAGAACCTTGAGGAAGACCTTCAGGTAAGAACTTAGAAAGTGACTTGGAGAGGGTGACTTGGGATGAACTTAAGGATGACTTGAGGACAACTATGAGAATAACTTGAGTAAGAACTTGAGATGACTTAAAGTACTTGGGTACTTCATTTATAGAACTAGAAAGTGACTTGGGTTGCCCCTGAGTTAAGAAACTTAGAATGACTTGAGTGTGTGCCATGCGTGGGTGGGTGCGGGCGGGTGGGTACAGGGGGTTGTGCATGCGTGGGGTTGGGTGGCGGGGGTTGGGTGGGGGTGGGGGGGTGTGCATGCGTGGGGCCGGGGGCGGGTGGGGTGGGGGGTGTGCATGCTGTGTTCGCGCACCTTTGATTATTTTCATGTTTTCCATCGGGTGCTATTTTGATAGTATGCGGCTTGTTTGAGTTTTCTCTGTTGTGTGTGGCCACCGTCTGCGGGGTCGCTTGCTTAATCGCAGAGTTGCTCCTTGAAGAGCGGTTTTGGAGTGCGGCCAATTAAACGTTTCTGTCCAACTCCAGCTCCTGCTGGGTCGCTTGGCTCTAATGCCACAGTTGCTCCTTCAAGAGCGGTTTTGAGTGCGGCCAATGAAAACGGTTTTTTCTTCGCGACTCCAACCGAGTTTGGCCGCACATTGTTCTCTCTCCGATAGGAGTGGGGAGAAGGTGGTTAAGGTTGTGTGGTCTACAAATTGTTAAGCAAGTGACAATTAGAGGAATCAAAGATGAGTGAACCCGGAGTTCCCAGAGTCTGACCTTACTTAGAGAAAATAAAACCAAGCAATCAACACTAAGTCCAAGAATAGAAAACAATTGTGATCAGTGAGATGAAGAAGACTTAACATTGATTGGAAGATGAAGCGCTGGGAACCTATAGACGAATACACAACAATAGATTCAATCAGCACCTTTGACTATTATGCCGCTCTTCAACAACATTGGAAAGAAGTGCAATCTGTTTGAAGCGAAGAGAATTAAAGAGCGGAAGTTACAACAAAGAACATAAAAAACAGTTACCAAAGCAACCTGCCTGCAGTCTTTCAGACAAGAAGGAAAGAAAGCGTAGAAAAGCTAAATACACTTTTATCAGGAAAAAATCTGTTAGAAAAACTAAGATTTTTCGAAGGTTGAAGACAGCAGTTGTTGAAAAACCCCACAACTGAAAACAATTCCAAGTAATGATGGAAAGCAAAACTGTTGCAAGAAGTAGAAACAATCATCACACAAGCAAACAATCCTTGAATTGAAGGAAAAACAAAATCTAAGAAGCTATCTAGCAATATGGCAAGTGGTTAGAAGGCGGTGTGCATTGAACAGAAAAATTTTTGTAACTTTTGTAAATCCCGCTTGCAGCATTCTCTCGGGTGGATAAATAAACTGAGGAAACTACAACGCCTGTATTGGAAAGTACAAGCAACTTCAAAACTAACAATAACATCTCAGAAGCCATCTCTTTACAGCCAACATAAATTCTGCACTCGAGAGAACCAGCTTGAAGCGCCTTGGAAGTGAATAACCCTGCTCTGCATGTCGTCAGATATGAAATAAACAGGTAAGATTATCTTTTTCCTCGTCGAATATTGATTTACCATTTTAACTCACGTTTGTTTACCAGTATAGTTAACGCACCCAAACGTACAACACACCAACAGAGAAATAACAAGGCCCATACTGTCAGGCAAGAAGGCGTGAAGAAAGTATGTAGCATTGTTTGGGTGTTGTCGTCATTGACAACTAATATGACTGTGTGCTGTCTCTGTGTAAACGAAGCCCTCTGGTCTGCGCCGGTCGTAAGGCCCTAGCATAAATTAAGTGATCAGGTTTCAACCTAAGTGGGGCGGGCGCGCAGTAGTCGATGAGTGCGGATTCCTTAGGCAGTCAACAATTAGGCAATAAAAGGCGTCGTGTTCCGTGTCGTCGGCGGTTGGGCCGGGGGGGCACAATACACCACAAGGTGGAGATGTTTTCTGAACTACTAGGTAGTACACCTGTCACTGACATTGGAGCTTTTTGAATGGAAAAAATCAATTTCTTCAAAAGTTTAAAAGCTTTTCAAGTTAACTACATCTCTTTCAAATATATCACTAAATCTCAGTCTTAAATTAACAAGCTTTTCACGGCGCTGGTGTAGTTCGTCATTAGTAGGTTCTCGTTTTTTCTTTCCTCACCCTCCGAAAAGCAATACTTCTCTTGGTTTAGAAGTTTAAAACAAAAGGCCGCCTGATTTTCTTTTGGTTTAGATACTCGCCATACAGTTGTAATAAAACACAATCACCGATACAAAGAATTCCTCTTTGACAAAACACAGCCGTCTGGTATTGACAAGCCGTGGAATAAACTGATGGCGTTGGTTTGGGGGGCGCTGCTTCTAAATCGTCATAGCCGTCACATGGTAAGCACCTTGCTGGCCATAAGGTCCAACATCGCAAATTAAGTTATCAAGTTGTCAACCTAATGACGGAACCCCTCGGCAGTATTCTGATAGTGCGGATTCCTGGCAGTCGAGACAATTAGCCAATATAAAGGTTAACTGCTCTAACACCGTTTGTGTATGAGGCCGTTCAGAGACTGCTGCGTTTCCCTACGTTGCTCTATGGGGGATGTTTCAGCCTACTGTTGATTTCCCTACGTTACTCTCTGAAAAGTTTGTAGATAATCGTTATTTTTTGGTTTATTGAAGTCTTACTTGTTAGAGACAGGTAAGGGCATTCTAGGCCGCCCTAGCCCGAACCTAGGTGAGGGCTAGGTGAGTTAGAATGCCCCTTTCCTGTTCTCTGTTTTTATAATAAAATCTAAACTGCTCAATTCTCTGCTTGCATAGGCTCTTGCGCAGCGCGTATGGCGCAATTAGCTTTTGGTTATGTCTTTTTCTCTCGCTGTCATCCCGCAGTTTACTAAACGCGTAATTACTTCCGCTAAAAGCAAGCGCTTCACTACTGCAATGCCGCCTAACATCATTACGAATGAAGCCATTTTTATAGATGTATTTTTTTATTTTACATATTGATACTGTCAGGAATTATTCCTTGCTTAACTAGAAAATCTTTTGTAGCAAATGAAGCTGCTATAACAGCAATCAGCTTTGCCGAATCCTCAAAGCCTAGCTTGCCAAGATCGGCTGGTTTAATTTTTAACAAGCTTTACCAAGCATTGTGTATCCTACACTTAGGCCTCCAATAACAGCTGAATGGTATACAAGGTTGGTAACAGTTTTTTCGGTGCTCATTTTAAAAAATAAAATAATTATAATTAATAAAAACATGAACGGTGATGATCTACTACAAGGCAGCCTAAACCTTCCTGAACTTATGATTACAAATGACCAGGTTGATGACCAAGCTATTATGCCCAAAAAGGAAAGACTGTATCTTTGGCAGCATGTGGAAAAACAAAACATTTCCCTCGGAAATGAATTCAGCATAGAACAGATTCAACAGATGTCGCCACAACATTGTAAAGTATCATAACAGGTATGAAGGGCAACTGGGATCAAGAATGGTAAAAAGCGTCGGGCAAATGGCTCTTAGTTTGTACACTAAACTAGTTAGTAGATTTGCTCCTATTGATTCTGAACAAGACTTTATGTATGATTTAACGCAGGATCCAGTTTTAACAAAGTCATTAGAGTCTCTAGGATGTGATCTGTATTACAGATTTGGAACATTATTGTCGCCGCTAATCATGGGATTAATTACTTTTAATCATATAGATTTTGTTTCTCTTAAAAATGACCGAGCCAGAAAATCAGCAGAATCAGAAAACATTGAATCGGGTGGAGAAGTGACCAGTAAAAAGCCGGGGGGACGTTGCAGCAGGAAACAAATTAGCAGAGTGGAACAAACAAAATAAATTACAGTTTCAATCACAGATTATCGCCGCTAATCATGGGATTAATTACTTTTAATCATATAGATTTTTTCTCTTAAAAGTGACCGAGCCAGAAAATCACCAGAATCAGAAAACATTGACCCAAGTGGAGAAAAGTGGGCAGTAAAAAGCCTGGGCGCGTTGCAGCAGAAAAAAATTAGCAGAGTGGAACAAACAAAGAAAATACAGTTACAATCACAAATTATGGCTCATAATGAAAAAGTGCTAGAGCCGCAGCCAGTTGTTTCAACGCTGGCAATAAAAACGACAGAACAAGTTGATTCAAGGCCTACAAACAGGGCTGCCTACACCACCAAAGTCTTCATATTTTCTAAAAGCAATTGTCATTTTTGGCGGCATTGCTGTTGGGGGCGGTTATTATGGTTATAAAATATATAAACAAAGACAACAAAAACCAAAAGCAGTCCAAACAATCTCAACCACTAAATATAGAAGCCGAACACAAAAGCATGCCAAAACCGCCAACAACAAAAGTTCATTTTGATCCATTTCAGATGCAATAACACTTTAAGAACTTAATAAATAATTATAAGTTAACTTGAATAAGAACTTGGCTGTACTTGGGGGATGACTTAGTTATGAACTTGAGCTAACTTGAGTAAGAACTTAGAAGTGACTTGAGGATAACTTGAGTAAGAACTTAGAAGTGACTTGAGGATAACTTGAGTAAAAACTTAGAAGTGACTTGAGTAAGAAGTGACTTAAGTAAGAACTTGAGGACGACTTGAGTAAGAACTTAGAGGTGACTTGGGGTAACTTAAGTTAAGAACTTAAAAGCGACTTGAGTGTGTGCATGCTTTGGGGGGTGGGGGGGGGGGGGGGGGGGGGGGGGGGGGGGGGGGGGGGGGGGGGGGGGGGCGGGGGGGGGGGGGGGGGTTAGGGTGGGGGGTGTGCAGGAGTTGGGGTAACTTAAGTTAAGAACTTAAAAGTGAATTGAGTTTGTGCATGCGTGGGGGGGGTTTGTGGGTGGGGTGGGGTGGGTAGGGTGGGGGCGTGCGGGAGTATACCTCCTTAGTGTCCGCACATAGCAAGTACAGGCAGTACTGCAGCCCTCTTGCTACTAAAATAAGGCGTTCACGGCATGAACGGCTATTTATAGTAGCAGTCAGCAAGGCTAATTTTACCGCAGCCCTCTTGCTACTAAAATAAGGCGTTCACGGCATGAACGGCTATTTATAGCAAGGTGGATTTTACCGCGGCCCTCTTGCTACTAAAATAAGGCGTTCACAGCATGAACGGCTATTTATAGCAAGGTGGATTTTACCGCAGCCCTCTTGCTACTAAAATAAGGCGTTCCCGGCATGAACGGCTTTTTATAGCAAGGTGGTTTTTACCGCAGCCCTCTTGCTACTAAAATAAGGCGTTCACGGCATGAACGGCTATTTATAGTAGCAGTCAGCAAGGCTGACCATACTGGCAGTTTGTACTAAGGTCTGCCTAGCCCTATCTAGTTTGTTTGCCCACAGAAAGTTGAAATAGTTTCAGGCATACGAATCAGCCATGTTTACCTGCGTCTTAAGAAATGAACGCCATGTTTGAAGCGTTTTTGTTTTTTTAAACATGACTTGAGCTGTCTCAAGCCAGCGCCCAACAATCAATGCATGAAGGATTTTTTTTGCTTCGGCCGACTTTCAACAATGCAGCGCCATTTTTTAGATAAGGAACCATCTCATCAATAGTCAAACACGTATTGAAACCGGCTATATCTTGTTCAGCAATATTTCTTTCAGCGTTTTCATTTTCTTGAACCAACAAACCTTTAAAATAGGCGTGCATTTCCAAAGCAGTCGGTTCACTTTTTTCCTTTTCTGTTCCTTCTAAAAAAGCAATGCTTCTTTTGTGTTTTGCTGGCAGAGAACAGGCTTCGCATAGTTCTTTTTTGACAAATACTCTAACATGCTAGTGAAGTAAACCTTGTGATCTTGAATAGCGCGAGCCTGTTCTTCAGTAAACCTGTTAGCCTTTTAAAAATAACAACACAATAAAACACAGTAGTCAAGCCGGAGCACAGTAAAATCACAACCTTCCAGACCGCTCTTTGCAAAACTCTGTGAAATATGTGGGGGGTGTATGCAGCAGCAAAAATAGCCTTGCTGACTGTTACTATAAATAGCCGTTCGCACGTGAACATTTCCCGGTCAGCCGCTAATTATCTCTCCCTTTACATGTTCTCTGTCGGCACCAGCAATTAGGGGTGTTGCCCCGTGAAGGTTTGCAGTCAGCTAATTACAGGTAACACACGGACCACTGTCAAGTCATACATGATTTCTAGTTGTCGGGATTTTCTACTCTATGTTTGTTGCTGTTTACAGACAGAGACGCATTTAATGTTATTGAAAACAAACAAGAAAAACGCAGGATTAAAGCAAAACTAAAATCTGAAAAGTTTAGTAAATTAGTAATGAAAACGGACAATCCTACACAGTATGCATGTTTGTAGGTTTACTTGTCAGAGAACAGTAAAATGCCTATCCTAACTCGCCCCGGAGCGGGGTGAGGCGGGGTGAGTTAGGATTGGCATTTTACTGTTCTCTTCCTTTTAGAAATGGGTTAATTCATTCGTTGTCTTACAGGGGTAATGTTGTTAGCTGTGTCTGTCTGTCTGTCTGTCTGGCTGGCTCTCTTCTCTATCCCTCTATCTCTCTCTGTTTGTCTGTCTGTCTATCTGTCTGTCTGTCTGTCTCTGTCTCTGTCTCTGTCTCTCTTTCCCTCTCTCTCTCTCTCTCTCTCTCTCTCTCCTCTCTCTCTCACACACACACACACACACACCACACACACACACACACACACACACACACACACACAGGTACGCACGCGCGAGCAAGCGTGCGCGCACACACACACACCACACACACACACACACACACACACACACACACACACACACACACACACACACACAGAGTCACAACTGAAATCCACGTATGGCACACGCTCGGTGTGTGTGGGTATGTGTGATGGTTGTGGGTGTGTCCCAGGGATTTCCGCACTGCCCTGCGCTGTTTGGACAGTTCGGGCGTTGGCCAGTGCCCCAACCTCCGCCAGTACTTCGCTGCTCGCACCGCCGACAAACGGAGACAGCGGGCAGTGCTGGACAAAGCCTGCAACAACGTCAGGCTGCGTGACGTCAGCACGCACCTGCCCGGCTCCGCTGTTACCGGTAGGCCTCCTTTGGTGGTCCCGTCATGGCGCTGACGTCACTGTCTCATTTCATCTTCAAAGAAGGAAGAAACGTTGTTCTTTTATTTTATTCCTTGGTTGTTATTTGTTTGTTTGTTTGTCTCCTGCTCAAAAGCTAACGTAGTAGTATCATTCATTTTTGTGTGATCAAATAATCGTAATCTTGCATCTGTGTGTGTGGTGTGTGTGTGTGTGTGTGTGTGTGTGTGTGTGTGTGTGTGTGGGTGTGTGTCTGTGTCTGTGTTTAACCTTTGTTGTGTTATTGTGATTAAGTCCAGTTGGGTCTTGTAATCCTCGTCAAAACCACTACGACGGCTCGACTATAAGCAACATGAAACTCAACAAAGGCAAACAGTCAATAATTAGAATCGAGAAGGAATGACACCCAAACACCCCACACCACCACCACACACCACACACACACACACACACAACCCTCAACAATCTTGCCAGCTCAGCCCGTGGATTTCCGTTTTTC
>JAFLJL010016515.1:0-20414 GCA_018398815.1 Conus ventricosus
TCCCATGCATCCTTCATTCTTCCAAACTGAAACCGCTCTTCTTCTTCAGCTTTGAATTCTTTTTGGGCCCTCCGTATTCCGCACCTAAGCTTTCTTTGTACTCGTTCTATACGGGATCAGTTGCACAGTTATATGGTCAGACAAACCCAAAAGGTGGCAGACAAAAAGATTTAAATGCACCAGTGATGTTTCCACAGCACAAGTCAATTGTGTTATCAATCCGCGTGGGCCAGGTTACATACTGCTTAAAGAAGGAAGATTTTTTTTCAAGTCACATGGTTAGTCACCCACAACAAAACAGGGGGCATCAGCAGATAACATTTGCAGATCACGGAAAACACCCGACTATTGTGCGCCCAGCACGTGTTGCAGATGACTGGTCATAGACGGAGGCATACACAACTGTCACAAATATGCGGCCAAACTCGCGCGGCAAATAGCGGGGTCTCAAGGACACTGACAGCAGTTCAACTTCTGGCGTACACATTCGCTGCTTCACGCACACATTCGCACTGTCACACCATCTTTCATTCACATACAGGCACACGCCACCACCCGATTCTTTTCCTGTTATTGCACAGTCTCTGTCCATTCTGTATGGTGTGCCAAAGCCATTAATTGCCATGCGTTCGTCGATGATTTTGTCTGTAAGAAAAGTCTCAGTAAAACAAAGTAAACATGAGTTCTTGAATTCACTTACAAATGCACAGTTTGCCTGCAACTCATCAAAATTACAGTTCTTGCTGTTGGGGTTGATGGATCTGACATTTGACAGAATCATAGACGGAAGTGGATGTTATGTTGTATTATTTCTCAATCTTCTCCTCACTACTCTATCTCTTTCTCCTACTCACTCCTCTTCCTCCTCCTCCTCTGTCATTCCCACTCTGACACATCAAATCATCGGGGATAGCTTCATCAGGCCATGACAGTGAATCTCAGACAGATTTCAAACTGAGCAGAAAGTCTCTGTCATACTGTAAGGCGCCTATACTTCCTTGCTGTCCGCCATTTTGTCTAGCATGCGACGCAGTCACACCAACAACACAAAAGCGAACAACTGAAATTACCACGACAAAAAGCTTCACAAATATCGCACTTTTCATCTTGCACTTATTGCACATCAATCTGTCGATCCAACAGTCTCTGAAAACAGGTAAGAACTCAAAAACGAAGACAAAAATGACAGACCTTCCTGTTGCCCTCTTGTGAAGCGCCACCTGACCATATGTACGTGCATGCGTGTTGCATGCGTGCGATTGCGCGCGCACGATGTTGTGTGACGAAGAATACATGGACAGGGTGGGTCAGAAGCTAGCAAACTTAGTAACAGATGTTTTCAAAGAAAGTCAAATTAGTCTGGTCACAACCATCCAGCAAGGCAAGGTGGCATGAAAGGTTGGAGGGGGTCCTGCCGCTGTTCCCCAGGTTCTTTGTTCCCCAGTCTCTATATTCCCCAGTCCGGTGTTCCCCTCAAGAAAACAAAATCGAAATTCAGTCCCTACGTTCCCCAGTTTCGTTGTTCCCCACCCTGTTCCCCAAGTTTTTGTTCTTGGTGGTGTTGGTGGGTTTTGCTGACGTCGGGAGCGTGTGTTTCCCGGGTTCTGTGTTCCCCAGTAGCGCTGTTCCCCGTGTCTCTGTTCCCCAGTGTCGATGTTCCCCGACCGAAAAAGCGTGCCGCTGTTCCCGTACCAGTGTTCCCCAGGTTCTCTGTTCCCCAGTTGCGCTGTTCCCCAAACAGAGTTCAATGCACGTTAGCGCACACGTTATTTTTAGACTGTCTACACAGACCTGATGGGGTCATGCAAATACTGACCTGCTGGTTCCAGCGCTGTCCAGTCGGCATGAAACCCCTCTTCTACGGCCTTCCGCTCCACCCCCAATACCCCGACCCTCCCCCCTCCTTCCCCCCTCCCACCCCGCCCTCCCACTGCCTCGCCTATAGCAATGAAAACAACAGTAACAACGTTTAAAAGGTCAGCAAAACCCCCCCAACACCCCCCAACGGAAAAAATTGGGGGAAACAGGGGGGGGGGAAACACCGGGCCCCGGGGGGATTTGCGGGAAAGGGGGAAACAGGGGAAATCGTCACAGGGTGGTGAACAACGAAACTGGGGAAAAAGTGGGGATTTAAAATTTTCGATTTTTTTCTTGGGGGGAACCCCGGGGGAAGGGGGAAATTTTTGAGCGGGGGGAACAAAAATGGGGGGAACCCGGGGGCCAGGCCCCCAAATGCGCCCTGGAGACCACCCCAAGGACACCGTTTTCGCAGACGACAGAAGCGCGAGGGACACTTCCAATGCAGCTTTTTTAAAAAGGGGGAACAACCTGCCCCCTTTATAGTAAAGTTCGTTTCTTATAAAAACCCAAGGGCCCGGGTGCTGATGGGGCCCCGGGGAAGGGTTGGAAAAACAGATCTGCGACAAGTCTGGGTTTCCCACCGCAGTGGTTACCCCCCGACCTTCGGCCCCTGCCAAAAGCGCTGCCGCTGCGCAGTTCCAGGGGCCCCCACCAGCAAAAAGGGGTTTTCTTCAACGACAAACCTGACCCGCCCAGACCCCAAGCTGGCGGGCCCAAGGCCAGGAAAGCTGAAGAGGGAAAAGGTGTTGCAGGAAACCTGGGTGTTTGAGGGGGGATGTGTTTGTAAACCCTCAAAGACAAAGTCCCCAAAAGTTGTCAGGTGAGCGTCGCTAAACCCCCTTGTTTTTAAACCCCAAACATTTTGATTCTTGTTTTTCCTTGTGTTTTTGGGAAACCCTTGATTTTTTAAAGGGGTTTAAGAAACCCCTTAAAGCTACTTGGGACATTAAATTTCCCCCAATACCTATAATTTCATTTCAGTTTCAAATATCCTCAATTCGATTTTCAGTGTCAATTGCGAAATGGCGTTAGATATTGAACAGTGAGGTTTTTAGATGTAAAAAAGGCAGAGGGGGTTGGCTATTTTGTTGAGTGGGTTAGGGGTGTTTGCAGTTGGGGGGTGGGGGAGGGGGGGAGGAGGAGAGAGATGAGAGGGGAGAAAAAGAGGGGGGGGAAAAAGGCGGAGAGAGGGGAGAGGAAAAGAGAGGGGGAGAGGGGAGAGGGGGGCTAAAATTAAAGTTTTTAAAGATAATAAAAATAAAGAAAAAATTGAGCTTGTTTTTGGGGGGAAACATGTTTTTTGGGTAAAATTTTTTAAACCCAATTTATTTTTTTTATTAAAAATTTTATAGTGTTGTACTTGGGAACCCGGAAATTGAAAATTTAAAAATTATTGAATTGACTTTTAAAGTATTGAATTTTAAAAATTGTTAATTTTTAAAGTATTTTACATTAGACAAAACCTTCCCCCTTTTTTATCTCAATTTGTCCAACGGGGAAAAATATTGTATTATACCCAACATATTTAATTTTTGGTCGAAAAAAAAGGACTTTGTGAATGAAAAAAACCGTTTCATGTGCCTTTCCCGGGTTGTTTCCCGGGGGGGGGGGGGGGGGGGGGGGGGGGGGGGGGGGGGACCTTTTCCCAACGTTTTTTTCAACAAGTAAAAAAAAGCTGATTTTAAACTGCACGCGTCGGCCCTTTTATCGGGTGAAGAGGGAACTGTTGTTGTGTTTGGGGGTGTGTGTTTGTGGGGTGTTTGTGTGTGTGTTGCTTTGCTTTTGCGTGCGTCCCGTGGGGTTGGGGTGCGGGGCTTTGTGTGTGCTTGAATACTGATTTGAAAAAAAAAGGTTTTTTTTTTCTCTCGTGATGTTTGTTAATGCATTATTATCCGAATGGATGGTTTGGGAAACTCCCTTTCATTACGACTTGATAAAATTTTTGTTCTTTTGCTGGCGGTTTTGAAAACCCAAAAAACAAGAAAAAAAATTTTGGCTTTTTTCAATATTCGCTATGTTTGAATTTTAACATTGCCCTTTAATTAAGGCCGTGTTTTGTGGGGGGGGGGGGTTTGTTGTGTGTGGGGTTTGTTTTGGCGTGCGTGCGTGCGTGCGTGCGGGCGTGCGTGCGGCGTGGGCGTGCGCTTTGCCCCGCGCGCGGGGCCGAGTGTGTTTTGTTAAAGGGTCCACGCACATTTTATTTTTATTTTTATAAAAAAAGGGTTTCAAGTCACGGGGCCCCCCTTTCATGTCTTGAAACATAAGGGCCCTTAGATTTGCTTTCCAAAAAACGGGGTTTTTTTCGAGGGGTGGGGGGTTCGATGTCGCCGGTTTCCCCCCCCCAAGGTTCGTGGGGGACTGTCTTTGGGGAGGGGCGTTTCTCCCCACCGACGGGCCGCCACGCCCAAAACAATTACTCACATAAATTAGGGAGTTTTGTGGTGGTGTCCTTGAAAACCCCCTTTTGTGTGTGTGTGTCCCGTGTGTGTGTGTTTTGTGGCGGTTGTGTGCGTTTTGTGTGTGTGTGTGTGTGTGTTTTGTAGGGTGTGTGTTGTGTTTTGTGGTTTTGTTGTGTGTGGGGTTTTATGCGGGGGGGGGTTGTGTTTGTGTGTGTTTTTGTGTGTGTGTGTGTGTGTGTGTGTGGGGTTGTGTGTGTGTGTGTGTGCGTGCGTGTTTTTTATGTTCGTTCGTTCCTTGGTCTAAAGTCTGTTCCCCTGTAAGTGTTTTTGGACTAAAATTTTTGTTGTATGCGTGCTTCTTATATGGTACCTGGCCTGTGTGCTCACTTTGTGTTTTAATATATGTGCGTGCGAAAAGTGCTTTTTTTGTGTGTTTATGAGCACGCGGTTTGTGTTGTGTGTGGGGTTTGTGGTTTTGTGTGTGGGTTGTGTGTGTGGGTGTGTGTGTGTGGGGTGTGTGGGGTTGTGTTTTTTTGTGGGGTTTGGTGTGTGTTTTTTTTGGGGTGTGTGAGTTTAGTTGATTATATTATTGGGAGGGATACTTACGTTTACGGTCTTTACTTTTTTCTGGGGTATTCGTGCGTCCGGGAGTGTGTTGAGTTAATGTGTGTTTGTGTGTGTTGGCCTACACAGATTTTACTCTCTTGTGTATGCGTGCCAGTGTGTGAGTGTGGTGTGGTGCATTTTTGCTTGTGTTTAGTGGGGTTTCATGCTTTAAGCATCCCTTGTCCAACTTTTTTTTATAATTTTGGGTTTCGACATGATTAAAGTCACCTTCGAAATCCAGACTTTCCCCCTTGTTTTTTGTATCCCATTTTTTTGAACTTGGGTTCGTTTTTGGGAAACCCAATTAGACTTGTTTGTTTTCCGCCCAAGGGTGGATGACTTAAAATTCTGAAACTATCTCTATCTCTTTCCATGTTGAATATCACTAAAAAAAAAGGATATTCTTTTTTTTTTTAAAATTTTGTCTGTCTTGTTCTTTTTTTCAAAAAAAGATTTTTTAAAATTTGTCATATCTGCATCCGGGATTTTTAATTTTTTTTCCTCACTGGAGGGCCCCAAAGGCGTCTCCCTTCCCTTTGACAGGTTTAAGGACAGGAACGAAAAATCGTTTTTTTTTACTGGTTTGGTTTTTTTTTTGTTGTTTTTTTTTTTCACCCCTTTTTTTTTTTTTTGCTTTTCACTTTGTATTCTTTTCATCATGGGACAATTGCTCGGGTTTCGTTTTTGGTGACATTTTTTTCAACGTTTCCCCCTGTGGGGTTTGGTTTTTGTTTTGAGCCCCAGTGTGGGGGCCCAAAACCCTTTTCCCCAAATCGGGTTTGGGTTTACTTTTCTTTTTTTTTCTTTTTCTGTTAACCTTAATGGGTACCGCGTAAAGGGTTTTACAGAGTTTACGTTTGGTTTTTTAGCGGCATATCTGGCCGTTTTTGCAGCAAAAAGTTTTTTTTTTCTAAAAAAGGCAACTACAATTCCCTTTTTTAATTTTTCTAGCTTTTGCAAAAGTTTAACAGAAAGTGGCACTCTCAATTCTTTATTTTTTTTCTTTCTTTTATACCCCCTCTTGGGATGTAGTTTACATTTTTCCCAAAGACAAAAATTTTTTTTGAAATAGTGAGCGTTCTACCCCCATTGATGCAATTTTTAAACGGGGCTTTTCCCACTATTTAACAATCCCTTACTTATAAAACCCGGGGCCATTCATCCTAATCCTGGTCCCAACGGACAGGGGAAAAATCAGAGTGGTACCGTTAAATGCCGAGTGGGCTAAAAAAGAAAATTGGATTTTTTTTGAAAAAGAATCCCCCCATTTTGGGAATTTTTAAAACCTTTGTCTGAGCATGGCTGTCACCCTCTGTCTCTGATGCATTAATATTTTTAAAAAATTTTTTACCCTCCTGTCAGATTAGCCCAAAAACAGTTTAACGATAATGGGGGTTGTTGCCTTTATATTTTGGGGGGGTTTTTTTGTAAACCACGCCCAAAATTTCAATTTTCGAGTTTCTAGGCTGTTTGGGTAGAAACAAAAAGGGAACCAAGGGGAGTTTTAGTTGGGTCATTCTTTCGAAACCCTAAAGCTCATGTTGACTTTTGGGGAAATCTTTTAGAAGAGACCCAGGGAAAAGGGCCAGTTAGAACCCAAAACGAAGTTCATCATACTTGGGATTTCAATGTTTAATGCACTTCTCCCCCCTTCCAGCCCTATGAAAAAATATACTAAATTGCTTTTTAAACTTAAGCAACTTGTAAACTTCTCCTAAAAGAATAAAAAAATGATCTCCCAACTTGCCTGATCTATTATTAACAGACCCCTGAAAATGTTTAAAACAGTCAAAAAATCTTGCCCCCATTCTGTAGTGCCCACAGTGTCCCTTGTGCTTTTATTTAAAACTTTAAAAATTTTACAAGAAAAGGGCCCATTCCATAAAGATTATTTAATTCGAAAAATTTTGACCAAAAAAAATTTTTGTAAATTTTTTTGGGAATAAAAGATTGGAATGTAAAAAATGCCCTAATAACCCATAGTTGCCCGCAATTTGCATTTTCAGGGATAAGTTTATGCCCCTAGAAAAAACAATGCATCCCCTTTTTTAAATTAGTTACTGTTCCCCCAAGGGGGATCCCCCTTGGTTCAATAATGAATTTAAAAAGGTTTTGAAAAAAAAAAGAAAAAAACAAATTTTCAAAATTTGGGCCCAAAAGGATTTCTAATCCCCAAAACGGGACTGGGAAAAACCTTTCTGCATACGAAATGAAGTAAATGTTTGAGTTGGGAAAAAGGGAAACGGGAAAGTATTGTAACAAAACAAAAATTTTTTTTGTTTTTCGACCCAGTCAAATTTGGTCTTTGGGAAAATTGGGGGGAAAATTGTCGAAGTTTATGATTTAAAAAAAGGGTATTGATCCCGAAAACTTCCCCACCGAAAAACCGTAAAATGGTATGACATATTACTCAAATCTAGAAAAAAGGCTAAAAAAATTTAAAATTGTTTTCTTTGTGGGCCAGTTTTAAAGGGGGAAGACGAGGGAAAATTTCCCCTTTGGGCCCAACAAAACCCCAAATGTCAGTCTCAACTTCCCGGGAAATAGGGGTTGGACTTTTTCCTGGGGTTTTTAAAAAAAAATCAAAAAAAGATTTCAACTCAAAAAAAAGCCCCCGGCCCTGATTCATTCATAACAAACTTTTTGGGATTGCATCAGTCGATATTATATCCTCCCCCTTTAACAAAAATTTTTTTTAACCCGTTTTTTAAAACAGAAGGAAGTTTTCCCCAAACCCCGGAAAATTTTTGCAAAATGTAACGCCATTTCAAAAAAAAAGGGTAAAAAAGATGGGTTGTACAAAACTATGGGCCCAATTTCTCTTTTAAGTTGTGTGGGAAAAACTTTTTTTTAAAGTGGGGTGCACGGGACGAATTACAACTTCCTGATTTTCAATAACCCTTTTAACAAGTGCCAGTCGGATTTTTCCGGGGGGGTTTTTCAAATCTACCAATCGCTCAGTATTTATGATGCCCTGGTTTACAAAAATTTTTACAAAAGTTTTTTCCCGTTCAGTCCATATTTTTTGATTTTTCCTTTAAAACTTTTGATGTTTTTATGGCACCGGGGTCTTTGCCCTTAAAACTTAAAGCCATTGGGGAAAAAAGGGTTTATTTGTTAAAAATGGTTCAGTGACTTTCTTTCGATCGTTTCCCGTCGTAGTAATTTGAGGGAGAAAAAAATTTCACAGCAAAAGGGTTCCCCCGGGGTGCAACCCAAAGGGTCGTTTCCCCGGCCCCCTTCTTTTTCTAGTATTTATAAAGATATAAACCCGGGAAAAATAGACTCAGATTTTTCAAACTCTTTGCTGACGACCAAAATGGGCTCTGGCAATGGAAAAAAACAGCTACAAAGATCTTAGTCTTGCAGGCAGATTTAGATAAAATTTAAGTCTGGGCCAAAAGCTTGGAAAAATTTTGATTTAAAGAGTCCCAAAAAACCCCAAAATGCTAAATGTGTTTCGGGGGGAAAATTTTTTGATAGCCCTTTTTCTGACCTTTAGTAGTTCTATACTACAGGGAAAATTAGACAGCAAAAAACCCCCCTTGGGGTTATCTTGCAAAAATAATTGGGAAATGGGGTGAACACTTTAAAAATCATTGCTACCAAAAACCAGAAATACGGGTAATTTTCTTCGTTCTTTTTAAAAACAAGGGACAGGGAAAAGGCTCAGAGAAAAGGGACAAATCATTCGTAAATACCAGTATTTGCTTATGCTGGGCGTTATCGGGGATGGATGCGCAGGTTTCCAATCAAAAATTCTTTGAAAATTTACCAGGTGCTTTGGCCCCTTTATTCACTGGTCTTCCGTGGAACCAGTCACGAAAAAATTTTTTAAAGGAGTCTGGGTTCTGTTTCTTTAAAAGAACGCCCCCGAAGGAAAAAATAAATGTTAAAAATACCCACAAGATCCTCCAAGGTAGCTGTCCCACTTAATATCAAAAATTGTTTTCCCCAGCTGTTTCCTCATCAACCCCACCCTTTGAGAAAGGCCCCCAAAATTCGAAAAGTCCCCCGCCCAAAAAACCCATATTTAAAAAACTCTTTTTTTCCATCTCCACAAAATGTTTGGAAAAAATCTCCCACTGCATATCCCCAGTCCCAGTCGTTCAGTCACCCCCAAACGTACCCCTTTTTACTAATGCAATTCCCGTTCCACCCTTTTTATATAATGGGGAAAAAGGGGGGCACAAGGGCAAAACCCTTGTCGTATGCGTCTTGGTAAAGGTAATTTGAATTTTGACCTCTATAACCCCGGGACCTTAAAAAACAACTCTTCTTGCCCCCTTGCCCTTTCCACAAGAAACATCGAAAAATTTCCTACCCCTTTCTGTCCACCTTTTCAACCCAAAACCCAGCAAATTTCTATCTTAAATCTCCCCCCCAAAAACCCGATTTTTTTTCCGAAAAATCCTGCATGGAAAAAAAATTCCCTTTTAAAGTCGGGTACAATTTTAAAATATTTGGGAAAGGTTTTAAAAGGGTTTTTTCTTTCCAAAACGTTTCGAAAAATAAAAACCAACCGCCTCAAGGGGTTTCGTTTCCCAGGGTTTTCTTATAAATTTTCCCCATTCATTAAAGATGGCTTTATTTTATATCAAACCCAGTTACGGGTTGTCAGAGGGGCTGGGGCGCTTAAAATCAATGTCCTGTTATGTTTTATCCATATTCAGGGAAAATGATAATTTGGGTTTGGGCAGCTGTACTGCGACGGCCCGTGGGTTTCACACATTTGTCATGTGCCAGACTGCCGTAGGCAAACCACACCAAAAAGGGGAATTTCCCTTTTCACCCTTTTCTCTAATTTTTAATTTTTTTTAATTTCATTTTTAAATTTTAAAAGCCAATTCTAAAAAATTGGCTCTTCTCTTCTTTTTTTTTAAAGTTTTGCACTTTACTATACTGTTATTGTTACCCGTTTTGTCATGTTTTTTAAAATTTGTCTGCTTTGGTTTTTTGTTGTATTTTAGGCCGCCATCAGTCACATGTATTTTTCTTTAAATTTTTACTGCCGGGCTGTATAATTTTGAGTCTCTTGTTGGGCCCCCGGCCAAAATTTTCTATGTGTTCAATGGGGTTTTTTGGTTTATGGAAAAAAAAACGGGTTTTAAAACCCAACCCGGGTTGACCCCGCGTGGGGACTTTCAACTCTCTCTCTCTCTCTTCTCTCTCTCTCTCTCGGCGGGGGGGGGCCCGTATTGCGCGGCCCGCTATTTTCGGGGACCCGCTATTGCGCGGCCCGCTTTTTTGGACCGTATTGCGCGGCCCCCCCATACCCCAACCCTAACCTAAACGTAACCGTAACCTAACCGTAAACCCTAACCCTACACTAACCCTACACTAACCCTAAACCCAAACCCCACACTGTCGGGGCAATTCGGGCCCGGCAAAAAGCGGGCCCCGCAAATCGCCCCAAAAAGCCGGCCCGCCCCAAAAGCGGGGTGACCCCCCAAAGGGTGGGGGGGGGAGGGGGGGGGGGGGGGGGGGTGTTTCCCTTTTTTTCCCTTTTTTTTGTTTTTCCTTTACAAAAAAAAAAAAGATTTCCCAACACCTGCTTTTTGGGCCAAATTTTCGGAATTTGGATTTGTACCTTTTTGCAGTAGTTTTGCTATTTCTTTACGATATTTTCGACCCTTCCCTTTCCTTTTTTACCAAAAGGTGGCGAAGGCAAAAGGGAAAGGGGGGGGAAGAAGTATTTTTTGGTGGATACTGTAATATTGCCGTGCACTTCCCCCCCCCCCCCCCCCCAAATCAAAACCCCCACCAAAAACCTTGGGATCCCCCAAACCCCCCTTTACCTGCATAGGGGAGACAAGTCGGGTGAAACTACCAACTCCTCCCCCCTCCCCGCCCTTTACCCAAATTTTAACTCCCGGGAAAAAACTAGAAAAAAAAATTAAATAACTTGACTGGAAACGGAATTTACCCCGCAAAGGGAGACGACCAAATTCAGGGGGACACTTTTCCCAAATTTTACCCTTTGAAACATTTGAAAATGTTGGGTTTTTCCGGCCTGGCGCGGAGCACCTGGGAAAAAGGAAAGACTGCCCAAACAGCCGGTCATCCGAAATTAAAACCCCTTTTTGATCCTAAAAAAAACTGAAAACAAGCCATTCTTGACGGAACCGAAAATGTCACAGCCCAAACTCTCCCCACGACCTGCACAGACAAAATTACGCAAAGATACGACAAAAACCCGAAATCCAGCAAAAGCAAGCAGAATGAACGCACGAAAAAAACACATGGGGCAGACGAAAAAAAACAGAAACACAGACAGGGGACAAGCTCAGGTGTGTTTTGTTGTTGTTGTTGTCGAGTTTTTTGGGGGTGGGTTGGTGTTTTTTTTATTTTTTTTTTTTTTTAAAAAAAAAAGGGTGATAAATTTTGGGGGGGCGCCTTTTAGGAGGTTGGGATACCCTGGTTCACACACAACAAACCCAAAATGCATTAAATTTAAAAGGGTTTTTGACAAAAAATGCAGAAAAGGGAAACCAAAGACAGGGTAACAGTTGCGTCATATTTTTATTGGGGCTCGTGGGGCGACGCTCGACGGGCCGGGTTTTTGGGGGGGGGAGGGGGGGGGGGGGGGGGGGGAAGGGGGGGAAAGGGGGGGGGGGGGGGGCTCGGTTTATGGGTCTTGTTTTTTTGGGGGATTTACACATGACTGGCGGTTGAGGAAAAGGGAATGGGGGTGGGGTGGGTACGTCTGGGGTGGGGGTGGGTACGTCTGGAAGGGGTATTTTAGAAACTTTTAGGGGCCAAAAAAAAAATTTTTTTCATGCCAAAAGTTCACAATTTGGGTTCGGTGATTAAAAGGCGAACGTGGGGGGCTGTCCTTGTGCATCAAGACTTAAAGGTACCACAAGGGATGGGGGGACCGGGACGCGAAATCCACTGGCGCTGTTGGGGCAGAGGGCTGCCCAGCCAAAAGTCGGGCAAGCCCGTTCGAAAATCAACGGGGCCGATTTTCCCAAAATCAGAGCCTCCAAACCCTGACCTCCTTTAACCCCCAGGACACTGCCGGCCTTTATACAAAAAGAGGGAAGCTGCCGGGGGATTTTCATTTAGTTGAAAAATTTTTGGGGGACCCAAACAGCCCTCTGCGCGCGTCTTTTATAACGGCGAAATGAAAGACTGCCGGGGGGGGAGCTCAAAGGGGGTGGTGACAGGGGCCCATTTCCCGGGCCCACCAGACCACCCCCCCCCGGGGCCCTCCCCCACCCATGACATTCGGCCGGTTCCCCCCCCCCTCCCCCCCCCCCATGGGCCGGGGGGTTTCCCCCCCCCCCGAAGGCCCCGCCCCGACTTTTCAGGGCCATTTGGGGCCCCCCCCCCCCCTTGGCACCCCCCGTTGGGAAAACCCCGGGGCCCCCCGGGGGGCCCCCCAATCGGCGGAGGCCTTTCCCCCCCCCCCCCCCCCCTCCCCCCCCCTGGGACCGGCTTTTTAAGTGGACTTTCCCCCACGAGGAGGCCTCGGTTCCAGCCGGTTTCCCAAATTTGGCCATTAGGGGCGCGGGGTTCAAAAGGCGGGGCCCCCCGACCCTTTCCCCGGTCCTTTTTTCAAAAAATTGGGGGGCAACCCCTGGGGCTTTCCCTTCCGGGGGATTGGGGCTGGAATTTAAAACCCGTAGGTTTGGCAACAGGGGAGGGTTTTTTGCCGTGTTTCCCAAACTTCCCCTTCCCCCCCCCGTTGGGGAAATTTTTCCCAAAATGGAACCCAAAAAAAAAGTTTGGGGAAGACTTTGAAAAAAAACTTTTCCACCTTAGAGAAGAAAAAATTTCCCAAAAATTTGGCCCCTCCAGGCTTTACTTTATTTTGGGGGAAAAAAACCCGGGTTTTAGCGTAGGGGACCCCAATGGACTCCACCGGGGGCTTCGTTCCAAAAACCCCCCCCGGGGTTTATTTTGGCTTGGGGAAATTTCCCGGTTTTTTTTCCCAAGAACTTAAAAATTTTTCCCCCTTTAAAATTTTTTCGTTGGGCCGGGTTCCGGGACGACTTTTCCTTTCCCCCACCCGCCCTGGAAAGGTTTAAACCCTTTCCCCCCCGGGGGGGGTTTTAAAACAAAAAGGTTTTTGCCCTTGGGGGAAACCCCAAAAAGCGGGGACATTTGGGACCGGCCCCAATGGGCGGCGGGGTTTAAGCCAATTTTTTTTTGGAAAAAAAACCCTTGGGGGGTTTGGGGATTTAAAGGAACCCCCCCGGAATTGACCCCGTACAGTCGGCGACTACCGCCAGGTCTTGCAAGTCGTCAAACAAGCCGTCCGCCGTGAAACTCACCACCACTGGAGACCCCAGCTCGTGGTGACCGACTTTGAAGTAGGACTTTCCACTTCCATCGAGACCGAGTTGCCTCAGGTTCGCACGTCCAGGTGCTACTTTCACTTTGGCCAGGCGTTGAGACGCGTGTTCAGCGTCTGGGGCTCGCAGCGACTACCAGCAGGAGTCCTTCGCTCCAACATGCAGTGGGGCTGCTCATGGCCTGGGTATCTTCCGGGGCCTTGGTGCAGATGAACTTTAACGCTAGTCGGCAGCCGAGGCCTTGGTGCAGATGAACTTAACCGCAGTCGGCACCGACTTGGTAGGACTTTACCGCATCGGAGCCGAGGTCCTCAGGTTCGGACGTCCAGTGGCGACTTTCAACTTAGGAGGCTATCAGGACGCGGGCTTCAGCGTCTGGGGTCCCGATGGCAGGCGACTACCATGCTAGGTATATCCTTCTGCATCCAACAAGCAGTGGGGCTGGCAAGGTGGGCAATGCCTATTTGGTCCTGGCAGATGACTTTGAACATAATTGGCAGGGCTCGGAGGTCATGCGTCTGGTTGCCTAGTATCTGCCCTGCGGCTTGCGTTCGCCCCACCCTGCTTTTTTCTGGAATTGGACATGGACAACAGTGATGTGTTAGACACTATACATTATGAAAACACAAATTCGCAGTAGTTAGCAAAGTTAGGACAGCATGCTGCATTAGAAATTTGTCCCCTCCAGAGACTATTGACGCCATAATCAAAAGCTTTCTCGGTATGCAATGGTGCGTGCCCTTTTATTCAACTGTAAGAACTCTCAACACGGCTTGCGTGACCCGCATTTATCGAACTTGATGTTCGTTTTCCAGCCAGCTCAAAGACAACACGTTGAAATTTCGGCGTACTCCGACAAGGCGACGCCGCCACCAACACGCCGCCGCAAGTGGAGAGAACTCGAGACACGCCTTCTCCGCCTGAGACAGGTGTACGTGGGACACCAGCGGACCATTGGACGCCACTGGCGGCTGTGAGCCATTTGACCCTGCATGCATAGGACCCAGCATGACCCAGGTTGCCAAGCAAATGACATTGACATTTAAGGTTTTTATTTATTTATTTATCTTTTATTCATATTTCTTTCTTTCTTTCTTCTTTTTTTTTTTTTGGCGTTTCCGAGATCATCCCTGACTTTGACACGTTGACTTTGAGAGAGAAGCTCTGGTCGTTGTTTTTTTCTGGTTTTTTTTTCTTTTGTGTGTGTGTGTGTGTGTGTGTGTGTGTGTGTGTGTGTGTGTGTGTTTGAAACGATGAAAATGCCTGCTTTTATCAATTCTCACACTTCAGCGAAGTCCGAAGTAGTTTGTATCGATGCATGCTTGATTTGACTTTTTACCGTAACATGATTTTGAACAATTTATTGTCGTCTTCTGTTTTGTTCAGTGCCTGCAGAGGATTTCAATGAAGTTGAAAATAATGAAATTTGATTTTATCAAGCTTCGGACCTCGTTGAACTGTAAGAATTCACATGCTCGATGTGAGCTTCCATTGTGATAATTTCAAGCACGAGTGAATAAAAAAAAGTCCTCGAAAGTGAAAAACGGGAATTTTAAAGTTAAAAATAGTGGACTGGTTGGCAGAAGAACAAGTAGAAAAAAGATGAAGTCGGAAGTATGCCCATAGGGAATAGAATGCATGAGCTTTCGGCTCCTTCATCAGGAAAAAGTAAACAAGTAAAAGTACAAAAGTAACTATTTACTTTTTCCTGATGAAGGCTCTAGGAGCCGAAAACTCGTACATTCTATTCCCTATGGGCATACTTCCGACCGACTTTCATCTTTTTTTTCTAGGAATTTGAAAGAATAATAATCGGGAAGCTATACTGAAAAATACATCGCATGAATATTTTCATTACACAAGAAACAAACAAACGGACAAACAAGCAAGCAAGAAGTAAAAAGAATAGAATGACAAACACGCATACAGGCTAGACGTACAAGCACAAGAGTTAATAATTACATAATCAGGCAGGCAGACAAACCAAGTTAATAGATGCTGAATGATCTGCGAAGATCCCTTTCTTCTATTAAGAAAGGGTGAAAACCGTAGTCGCACCTTCTCGCCACGTTAATGTGGGTGTTTCCTCAGGGGGACATGGGGCAGGTTGGACGCAACCTCTGTTGTGACTAACGCGGCACGGGAGCGGACGACTGGCGCTATATTAAAACTAGATCTCGGCCTCTCCAATCAAGGAAAGCCGCAGGCTAGACCAGTCCAGATGGAGGAGTAAGGCCCCCACCGAGAAAGGAAGGAACTTTGTGCAGGCCCACCGGCGCGTGGACACGCCCTGACACTGCTCCAAGCCTTACCCCAGCCATGGGATAAATGGCAAGAGCCGAAGTCGGATGTGCTGGTCCTGACTTGTCAGGGGCGTAACGGCAGCACAACGCATCCCCGCTCACATGACAGACAACCTTGGAGAATCTCGATATGGTGCTCGACCGTTGAGGACCCGCCAGGGTGGAAGAGTGCCGGGCCCTGTGCCTGAGCGAGAAACTCTATGGATCTCTGGAGGACCTCCGCCGGACGGCAGCCTTCATCAGTGCATCTGGGGTTCCTGTCTGAGCGAACGAAGAAGAAGAAGAAGAAGATGCTGAACCACACCGACAGTTTGGTTTGTAAGTTTGTTTATCTCTCCACGTGGAACCTTTTTTTTTCCGCCAAGGGTAGAATACATTTTTACTCTGTGGTTATTCACACGCGGGTAATACCAGACAGGTGAGATTCAATGCCTGGACAGGTCTGAGCAGTTTGATGACGTTCCATCGAATACTTTTACACGTTCTGACCTCCACGTACACACACACACACACACACACACACACACACACACACACACACACACACACACACACACACACACAACACGCATGCACGCACGCACGCACGCACGCACGCACGCACACTACTTTTCGTTCAACCATGAGTTCTACAGCAGAAACAAGGAGCTGCCATTGGTTCGCCAGTATCCCCAGTGGTAGCCAACCTGTACATGGAACATTTTGAAAAAGTAGCCCTTGAGACCGCTGCCAACCCTCCCAGCATGTGGTACCGCTATGTGGATGACACCATGACCCGCATACAGGAGACGGAGATTGACAGCTTCACCACTCACCTGAATTCCATCGACGACAGTATCCAATTCTCTTCGGAAACTGAAGCAGAAGGGAAGATCCCGTTCCTGGACATACTCATCACCTGAACCCATGACGACAGGGTGGAGACCACCGTCTATAGGAAACCCACCCACACTGACCAATATCTGAACTTTCATTTTAACCACCCCCTCCAACACAAGAGATCTGTTGTCAACACCCTCATGCACAGAGCCTCTGTACTGTGTTCCATTAAGGAGGAAGAGCTGAAAGAAGAAGAACACATCAAGACTGCCCTTTCTGCTAATGGATACCCTGCATGGATGTGGGACAACCCTCGAGTTCGCTACCCTTCTTCTACAGATACGGACAGTGTGAAAGTGGGAATCCCTTACATTAAAGGAGTCTCAGAGCGTCTAGCCAGGACCTTCCAACAACATGGATGCAAAGTGTTCCATAAACCCACCAACTCCCTACGCCAGCAACTGACCCATGTCAAAGACAAAACGTACCCCCTCAAGCAGTGTGGTGTAGTGTACCAGGTAGGGTGTCAAGACTGTACCCATACCTACATTGGCGAGACAGCTAGACCACTCACCACCCGTCTACAGGAACACCAAAACTGATCTACTTCTGCCATACATGAACATCTACAAGCCACAGGCCACAGTTTCAGCCGCCAAGAAACCATGATCTTATCTACAGAGCCCTTCCTCACAAAAAGAAAAGTTAAAGAAGCCATTGAAATTAAGACCAGACAGAGATAAAGGCTTTGAACTCCCCCCCATCTATAATCAGATCCTCACAACCGTTCACCCCACACAACAGTCGTCCCATCAAGCCTCGCTGCCACAACAGCAAACAGTGAGCTGAAGAAGACAGGGCGACCCTGTCGAAATATTCTCTAAGTTTTTGATTCTGAGTCTGTAACTACGTTTCTAATGTCGAATCCAGAATCCAGAAACCTATATTCTTATTTATTCATTTAATATTTTGTTTGCTTGTTTCACACTTTAAGACCGCAAGAATTTCAGGATGTAAAGTTACAGAAAAGTCTGTTAGTTTAACTACAGAAAATTTCTCATTTTCTCACAGACTTGCTAGTAACTGGAATAAACTGAGTGCTAATCTCAAATTTGCAAAGTTGTTAACAGATTCAGTAATGTTTTGAACTAAATACCAAAATGTTGCATTTTTTTTCGTGATTTTGACTAGTAATAATGTAATTAAGATATCCAGACCCAGTTCCTCAAGTCATTAATTAATGAGGGATGTTTTATGGGTCGTGAGGCCTAGGCTAAAGGAAGCCAGTCTTTACTACTATTACTGTTACTACTACTATTACTACATCACCACCACCACCGTCACACCACCACCACCACCACCACCGTCACCACCGTCACCACCACCACCACCACCACCACCACCACCACCACCAACCACTATTACTACATACTGGTACTGCTGCTATATACTTCTAACTACTTTGCTGTGTAACTGATTAGTGTGTTTTATCCTCAAACCAATGGAGAATTTTTTCAAGTAGAAATGTGAGAGGTGGTATGGGTACAAGGAAGACATTCAATAAAGATAGGTGTAGGGGGGTACCAGGAAGTCATTCAATAATGGAGAGGGTGGTACGGGCGGGGTAGCAAGGAAGACATCATTATAAGTAGTGGTGTACTGGGGGGTACAAGCAAACATTCAATAAAGAGAGGGGTGAACGGGGTACACAGGAAGACATTCAATAACAGAGAGGGTGGTATGGGGTACAAGGAAGACATCAATAAAGGAAGGGGTGTGTATGGGGTACAAGGAAGACATTTCTATAAAGGAGAGGGTGTATGGGGTACAAGGAGACATTCAATAAAGAGAGGGGTGGTATGGGGGGTACAAGGAAGACATTCAATAAAGAAACAGATTCAGATTAAAAGGTCAAAGTGTCTGTGAAAGCGCAGATGTCTGTTCTCTCCTGCTGTCAAGTGACCTGCTTTCCTTTCAGTACATCGGGGCCCTGCAGGACCAGCTGACTCAAATGAAGAAGGCTCACAGGTAAGCCTCTGTTCCTTCACCGCTCATGCTGCTGGTCAGTGACCGGAAGTTGAATCGGCACCATCCTGGCACTGTGGTTAGCATGACAGATGGGCAGTTGTGAGACGTCGATGTGGCACCTCACCCATTAGCTGCCAACATTACACCTTTCCTGTCACTGAAGCTGCATTCTATCAAACATTAACCCTTTTGCTGCGAGAGCTCTGAGATTCAGTATGTCTCAGTGCCAGCCAAAATTACACCTTTTTTCCTGTCATTGAAGCTGCTTTCCATCAAACATTAACCATTTTGCTGTAAGAGCTCTGAGATTCAGTATGTCTCAGTGCCATGTTTGATTGTCACTCTCCTCAAATTCCTGCAACATAATCTCTTTTGAACCAGATCGTTTGCTACTTTCGGTAAAGTGAATGAAAATGATTGCGTTTATTCCTTTAACTCTGATCTCTCATCTTCTGACATCGTCCAAAATATTTAGCCTTACGGTTACAAAAAGAGTGCTGTAGTTGGTTTGAAAAGAAGCACTGGTGCTGTGGCTGCCATGGCATTTTTGCTCTATTGGCATTGACAGGTTAGCTTTGTGACAAGAATATGGAGAAAAAAAGAAGAAGAAATGAAAAGGGCACAAACGTGAAAGCAAGTGGTTGATGTTCACTAATTGTGATGCTGCATGCAAACATCATGTGGTTGATGTCATAATTGTGAGCTGCATGCAACATATGTGGTTGATTTCACTAATTGTGATGCTGCATGCAAAGCAAGTGGTTGTGTTCACTAATGTGATGCTGCAATGCAAAATCATGGATAAAGAGCGAAGTGTACAAAATTAGATTAGATTTTAAAATCAAGAAATCATGTAAATCTGATTGAAGAAAAGAAAACAAAACAAAACAGAAATAAGTTATTTTTATTTATCTTCGAGCTGTGTGTTTTAGATTAAACTTTTATCAAGAAATCATGTAAAATCTGAATGATTAAAACAAAAGAAAACAAAACAAAAATAAGTTATTTTTATTTTGTCTTCGAGATGTGTGTAATGTTATGCAAACAGTTGGTACTCATTTAATAAAATTAAGCTGAAACTTAAACTGGGGCTCGTGACTTTTCCATGATTTTCACATGCAGTGTTGTAATGATTAGATTGAATTTTTTTCCCTTCCTATTTTTCTTCTTCTTCTTCTTCTTCTTTAAACAAAGAAAGCTCTACAGTCAAAAGGAGGCAGGGGGAGGGAGGAACTAGGATTGGATAAAAGCAAGTCTTCCATCTCCAAGTGTCATTGCTGACTTCTTTTTTTTTTTTTGGTCCTGATTCAGCAAATACCACTCGTCCAAAAGTTCTGGATGCAGCTGACTGATTTTAGTGAATAGTTACACCAAGATCTCCTGCCCACACGACCCCAGTGATTTGATTTACATGATGTAAACCACCCTAAGCTCAGATTTGAAAGGTTTGTGCGGTCAGATGGGCTAATGTAACTGAGGCTCAGATGGAAAGACCTTGATTAGACAGTCGAATGTTGCCTGCTGCACTCATATTTCAGTTTGATACCTGATTTCTGTGTGTTCACATTCACACACACACACACACACACACACACACACACACACACACACACCACACACACACACACACTCTCTCTCTCTTCTCTCTCTCTCTCTCTCTCTCTTCTCTCTCCCACACACACCACCTACTCTCACCCCCTCACACACACACACACACACAAATCACAAATACAATACACACACACACACACACACACACACACACACACAAACACACACACACACACACACGCATGTACTTACACACACATACATACACACATGTATTTACATACATATACACACTCATGTACACAAGCATGGATGCCTGTATAAACACATACACAAACCAATACACACACACACACACACACACACACACACACACACACACACAACACAAAACACCACACAACACAACACACACAACAACACACACAAAAGAAGAGAAACAAACATTGTCCTTGTATTGCTTCAGAAGTGAAGTGTTTCCAAATTATTGAAAGGAAATTAAATGAATGAATGTTTTTTGTCTATGATTATTTATTTGTATGTTACAT
>JAFLJL010016517.1:25000-35000 GCA_018398815.1 Conus ventricosus
CAAGCTGCCGATGTTAAACCCGCTCCCCCCACCCCCCCCCCCCCCCCCCCCCCACCAAAACCCCCCCCCCCACCCCCCCCCCCCCCCCCCCCCCCCCCCCCCCCCTCAGCCCCAAACAGGTGTGACATTCTTTCATAAGCTCGACTCATTTTCATTAAGAAAAATGACGCAATCGATACATGACGTCTATTCGCTCTGCACTTGCTTAATATTTCTATGTCCAAACGACAAAACTAATTGTTAGTTTTGTTTTACGGCGTACGTTTATAATTCCAAGCGTCATGCAGACTTGCATTTGTATTAATAAAAAAAATATTTTACAATCGTAACGGTAGGGAAAACCCGTCGTACTGACCAATCGCGATCATCCAAGTGTCAGTGGTTTCTCCGCCCGCGCATGTGCAGTAAATTTAACCGTTCCCATCTACCATCTTGGACAACCCCGACGTCGGGAAAGTGGCTCCGCAAGAAAGGTCCATTTATTCGAGAGAAAGAAAAACCTTTTGAAGATATCATCTAGGGGGACTGAAGGGCACTACGGGGGCATAGGACGATACCCACAAACTTTTTTCGGGGAGAGTCTAAACGAGTCTCATCGTTCCGTGGGCGAGTCCGTAACTGTGGCGACTAAAAGACTGTGTTGAGGTAAATAAGTCTAAATCATTTTTTCGTAAAAAGCGCAACAAAATTTATTTCAATATAATCGCATTAAGGCACATTACCGGTTCAATAATATTTTGTGCGCGCGATCATTTAATTTGCTCTGAACTAAATATTTCAGGTTTTACGGTCCAACACGTATGATTGATCGTAGAGCTGTCATTTTCATCTGTTTGCTCTCATCATAATCGGTTTGCCATGTACTAATCCATATTATGTAAATTATTTCAGCTCGCCGTTGTATGCAACCAATATTTAGAAGATGTGATTTGGTGAATGCAGTTTTATTATTTAAAGAATCGTAAAACGAGTTCAAGTTAGGGAAACGAAACATTTTTCTCAGATCTAAGTGGTCTGTGTAATATGAAGATTGACGCCTTTTGATTAATCTGTTAAAGGGAAATTAAATATAATTGTAATTCGTCAAGCATTAAGCCTTGGCGAAAAACTCAGTAAAGGCAGATTGGAATATTCATGTACACTTTTTTTCTTTGTTAACGAGTTAATCTTTAAAGCAATTTTGAAGGAAATAAATTGAAAAATGATAGAGCAAGCTAGTGAAATTGTAAAGTGTGTTTAGAGCGTGTAATGGGTGGAATAGTGATGTGCCCACTATAGTGCAAGATCTAAGACAATTGTTTTTCTTGAGGTCCTTTCGTACTTTTTCTTTTACGCCCGATCCTGTACATATCTCCGCATTTTTATCTTCATCTTCATCACACATCTCTATCCTGCGCATTCTTCGTTGGGGAGGAACGTGCTGGTGTGTCAACCTTACTGGAATCCGGAGGAAGACTCTAGCGTCAACGGAACTCCGGAAAAACCACAGGATTCCGTGAAGCTGAGTGCAAATTATTCAAACACATCCCTCCACATTCAAGCACGCTACTACACACTCATGACTTTTTCTTGTATTTTTTTTTTCTTGTGTATAACTATATTCTGCGTCAATTCCCCGGAAGATATTTTTGTAGCACAAGCGGACAGTCGATATTTGTGCTACTGCAAGAAGCAAAAAGAGGAGAAGGCCCAGTGATTTTGTTGTTATTAGTATATGTGCATGATCAATTTCTTTTGTGTGTAATTCATTTCATAGGGAACAAACGGACATAAAACATTCAAAGCAACCATACAAACATATTCACTGCAGATCATCATCATCTTTGTTCATACTTTATTAAATTCAGTTGTGTTATCAAAATCAAACCTCTTATTCCATCGTAGAAAGGAAGTGAAGGGGTGTGGACGAAGCTTGACTTTCCTACTCGGTCATCGTTCTTGCCTGAGCATTCAACCATCATTTATGAATGGGGTCTTATTAAAAACGTCACATATTATTTGGGGGGCTCTTTCCGGGATCTTTCGAATCTGAAAGTACCTGGAGTTTTTAGTGACGAAAGGCAAGAATTGTAACGCAACCTTCACTTTTTTCCTTTTGGAGGTTGGGCGGTGCGCTCTGGTCTTTATATGTGTTGACCATCAAAAACATATAATTAAAAAATTTAAATTTCACATTTTTTTTTGTTCATAAATCATTTATATTTAGTTCGTTATCGCGACGCTATTTGTTCTTTAAATCCTAAAAAAGGGCCCTTTCAACACAGTACAGTGAAAGTAACGCCTTGGCCAATTCACTTTCATATTACCACACATGTTTTAACTTCTTATTAGATCTATTTCATTAGATCGGGTTGTGAAGAAGAAGTGTTTATTCAAGTTGCCAGGTTAGTGCAATTTTGGGACGTACTGCATTGGAGTTGTGCATTTGGTGTTTGTTTTTTGTGTCGGATTGGGGACACGCGATTAGAGAAAAGTATTGATCTCTATAGCCTAGCGGCATTTCAACGTAAGGTATTAACGTGGATGCGAGGTAGCACCCAAGGCTATTTTGGCGGGCGCCTTTATTATTCTTGGTAAATCGCACGTACGATATTTGGAGATATATTTTTTCAGCACGTCCGTTCGTCAGTTAGAAACGTTCTTTCGGTAGCTGTGTGTAAAAACCCGTGGTTTGGTTTTTGACGTGTTTTGAATACACTGGTTTGGGGTTTGAGGGTAGTTATCCCCAATTTTTTTTTTACTACAGGGGGTTGTGTAGTGTGTTTCCCAGTCGTGGTGGGAAGTTGTTTCTTTACACTCTGTTTTTGAAACGTGTGTCAATATCATTTGGCATTAACGCGTGACAGAAATTCGGTTTCCCGGTATTTGTATTTATTAAATTTGTTAAGACATCAGGATTTGCAGTGGTAGAGACATGCCGACAAGAAAGTCCCGACGTCAGGCATCTGCCATGACGAAAGTCAGTCTCAGCAAATTCAGACTAGTGCGCAATTCCAACAATGGAAAGCCGAGGACCTAGAGCTAGGCCTAAAAGGAGCAAAAACTCCCCTCTTTACGTCAAGGAAAAAGGGAAGAACGAGAACGAGAGAAGGAACGTGAGGAGCGAGAACGAGAGAAGGAACGTGAGGAACGAGAACGAGAGAAAGGGAACGGGAACGAGAACGAGAGAAGGAAAAAGAGATCGAGAAAAAAAAGAAAGGAGGAAAGAGATCGAGAAAAAAAGAGAGGCCGAGAGACAATTACAGCTAGAGTTAGCTAAGTTAAAGCAGGAAGCAGTGGTGTGCTCACCAAGTGCTAGCGCCCAATCCATTCTTCAGACTGTATGTCAGCTAAGGTCAAGTTACCTTACTTAGAGGACAAGGACGACCTTGAGTCATATTTGACTCAATTTGAAAAGGTAGCAGTCATCAACGGATGGAATGAGGAGGAAGGGGTGCCAGGTTAGCTCCTTTACTCAAGGGCAGAGCTAGGGAAGCGTATGTAAAACTACCCGCAGCAGAGTCAGCGGACTATAAACTCATCAAACAGGCACTTTTGCATAAGTATAAAACTGAGTGCTGTCATTACAGACAGAAATTTCTTTCAGCACGCAAAGAGAGCACTGATACGTCATTGTCACTAGGGATCGTTTGTCAATGTGGCTAGAGAGGTGGTTGAATTTGTCCAACAGGCCCGAAGAAGATTTGAAAGAGATGTTAATCCTGGAGAAATTTCTGGAAGCATTGCCTTTTGATCAGGCAAGATTTGTCAGAGAGAGAGATCCTCAGACTGGAAAGGAAGCTTTTTGCAGCAGCAGATCTATTCGAACAGACGAGACCGTGGAGAGGAGTTACCGTGTTTAGCAAACCTGATCATCGTAGGTATGGTCATGGAAATGACAACAGAGGTCCACACAAGGAAGCTCGGAAAGAGGACAAGCCAAGGGGATCTGTCCCTGAAAAGGGGAGCAACGACAGGAGAAATTTCACTTTCAGATAAAGTGTTACCGATGTGGAGGACCACATCACCAGAGGGTTTGTAAGCAAAAGAAAATTGACACAGCGATGTGTACTTACGACAACGGCTGCAAAATGTCAAATGAAGGAGGATCAACAGTTGTGTGATAATTGTAAGGGGATTGAATTCAATCCTCATTGCAGGGTAAAGTTGAGGGAAAAAACGGTGGATCTTTGAGAGATACCGGCTCTACCATGACGATCGTGAGGAAGGACTTATTCCAGAGCATTGTTATACAGGTCATAAAAAAGAGGTATCACTGGCATCGTCATCAGTCCAAACAAAATCTCCCGTGGCGAAAGTACACATGGAGACTCCCTACTTCTCAGACAGAACTGAAGTACTCGTTATGGAAAAACCCGTTTGCCCAGTATTGATTGGAAATACCGCAAGCAAGAAAGAGGGAGGATCGTTAATGTAGCTGTCTATCCCATCCAAGCGGGAGCAGTTACCGGCAAACAAATGAAACCGCTTTAAGATTAAAGAAGCGACAGGGAGCATTGTATCTCCTGCCGGTTTGAAAGAAGAACAGACAAAGACCCATCACTCAAGAAGTTGATTGAGTTGGCCGTAAACCAGACAACGCACGTACCAGCAAAACAGGTGTTGAAACATCATTCTTGATCAAGAAAGGAATACTGTACAGGAAGGTGCGGGACTCCAACGACCCCAACATACCCAAGTTGTGTACCCAGGAAACTTAGATCAAATGTACTACAAGTAGCTCAAGACATACCTATGTCTGGACACCTTGGTGTGAGACGGACAAAGAGCGTCTGCTACATGATTTCTTTTGGCCAAGGGGTGGAAGGTGACGTCAAAAGATATTGTGCGTCATGCGATACGTGTCAGAGATGTATCGGCAGAAATAGTATTAGGAAAGCACCAGTTCAGAGGATGCCACTGATTGAGATACCATTCCATCCTGTTGCAGTGGACATCATTGGACCCATCAACCCTATGTCATCTCAGGGAAGAGATACATTCTCACGCATCGATTATGCTACGCGCTACGCAGAAGCAACAGCACTCCGTAACATCAACACAGAAGCAGTGGTGAAGCTCTGTGGGAAATCTGACGCGAGTGGGAATACCAACACAAATTCTCACGGACAGAGGTAGTCAATTTCTTTCTGGGACAATGCAAGAGGTCAACAGACTCTTGAACATCAAAGGTATCACCACAACGCCATACCACGCTCAGACCCAAAGGACTCGTGGAAAGATCAATGGCACGTTGAAGGTCATGTTGAAGAAAACTTTGTTTTGGGTCAACCCCAAAGAATGGGACAGATTTCTTCCAGCAGTATTTTTTGCTTACAGGGAAGCACCACAAAATCACTCAAGTTCTCACCATTTGAACTACTCTAAAGGGAACATGTGCGTGGACCCAAAGCAGGTCTTAAAACAAATATGGCAGACGGGAGCTAGAAACAGACGTCAGAACAACAGCGGAATATGTCATTGATCGAAGGAGGGGGATTGAGGAAAAAATGCAAGATAGCTCGTGACAATCTAGACAAGGCTGCCGGAAAGACAAGCGAAGTACTACAATAGGAAACGAAAATGAGACAAACTCATTCCTGGAAACAGAGTACTATGCTACTTCCACAGAAACACAACAAGCTCCAATTAACCTGGAAAGGACCGTACACCATTTCCAGAAGGGGGAATTCCAGTCGATTACAAGATTGGATCAACGGCAAGGAGAAGACATACCACATCAATCTCCTCAAAAAATACTTCGAAAGAGAAGGATTTTAAACAACAAGAGTACGTTGCATTGTTATGCGGAGGAGGATCATGAAGAGTATCTGACCCGACCATATACCACCATACCTTTGAAGAAAGCCGAGGACTCCAGCAATATTGTATATGGACCACAACTATCCCAAAGGGAACGAAGGGAGAGCCACTACCAGACATTGAGACTATCTTTGCGAAGATCGGAAAAGCAAAATACTTTTCCAAAATTGATCTGTCAAAGGGATTTTGGCAGATTCAAATGAACGAGAAAGACAGCCAAAACAGCTTTCAGTACCCCAAGGGACAGTATCAGTGGAGAAAAGTATGCCTTTGCCCTGGAGAAACGCAGTGCCGTGTTCACAAGGATGATGAGGAAATTATGGAGTGACATAAAGTCGAAAAATGTCCACAACTTTATTGATGATATTTTAATCGCTTTCCGAGACTTGGGAGGAACATGTTAAGGCAATCAATGCCCTACTCAAGAAACTGCATGGAAGCAGCGTACAGCTGTTGAAGAGTGAAGCACTCTGGAATCCTGCAAATGTATATATATTGAGAAATGCAGAAGAGTTTGTGTATAATTTGACGATTTGATCCTACATCGGTGTTATTCATGAGGTTTGATAGCACATTACTGTATTCGACTTATTAAGGACTGTCACTTTTTTTTGTGTTTTGCTTAAATAGGATTTTTCGCTAAGAAGGGGGGTATTTGTGACATTTCATTCATAAGCTCGGCTCATTTTCATTAAGAAAATGACGCAATCGATACATGACGTCTATTTTGCTCTGCGCTTGCTTAATATTTCATGTCCAAACGACAAAACTAATTGTTTTTTTTTTGCTTTACGGAGCAGTACGTTTATAATTCCAAGCGTCATGCAGACTTGCATTTTTATTAATAATAAAATAATTTACAATCGATAGGGGATGGAAACCGTCGTACTGACCAATCGCGATCGTCCAAGTGTCAGTGGTTTCTCCGTCCCGCAGAAACAGTAAATAGTAAACCGTTGCATCTACCATCTTGGACAACCCGGACGTCGTGGAAGTGGCTCCGCAAGAAAGGTCATTTATTCGAGGCAAGTAACCTTTTTAAGATATCAGTCTAGCCGGACTGAAGGGGCACTACAGGGCATAGGACGATACCCACAACTTTTTTCAGGGAGAGTCTGAACGGTCTCCATCGTTCCGTGGGCGAGTCCCTAACTGTGGCGACTAAAAGACGTGTTGAGGTAAATAAGTCCCAAATCATTTTTTTCGTATAGCGCAACAAAATTTATTTCAATATAATCGCATAAGGCACATCTACCGGTTCAAAATATTTTGTGCGCGCGATCATTTAATATGCTCTGAACTAAATATTTCAGGTTTACCGGTCAACACGTATGATTTATCGAGAGCTGTCATTTTCATCTGTTTGCTCTCATCATATCGGTTGCCATGTTTCTAATCCATATTATGTAAATTCTATTTCAGCTCGCCGTTGTATGCAACCAATATTTTTGAAGATGTGATTTGTGTGAATGCAGATTTATTATTTAAAGAATCATAAAACGGTTCAAGTTATGGACGAAACATTTTCCAGATCTAAGTGATCTGTGTAATATGAAGATTGACGCCATTTGATTTAATCTGTTCAAGGATTAAATATAATTGTAATTCGTCAAGCATTAAGCCTTTGGCGAATAACTCAGTCAAGGCAGATTGGAATATTCATGTACACTTTCCTTCTTTGTTAACGAGTTAAATCGTAAAGCAATTTTTGAAGGAAATCAATTGTAAATGATAGAGCAAGCTAGTGCAATTGTAAAGTGTGTTTTGAGCGTGTAATGGGTGGAATAGTGATGTGCCACTATAGTGCAAGATCTAAGACAATTGTTATCTTGCAGGTCCTTTCGTACTTTTTCCTTTTACGTCGATCCTGTAAAATATCTCCGCATCTTTTTTATCTTCATCTTTCATCACACACTCTATCCTGCTGCATTCTTCGTTGAGAGGAACGTGCTGGTGTGTCAACCTTACCGGAATCCGGAGGAGGACTCTAAGCTCAACGGAACTCGGAAACACCACAGGATTCCGGAAGCCCGAGTGCAAAATTTTTTCAAACACATCCCTCCACATTTCAAGCACGCTACTACACACTCAGACATTTTTCCCTTTTATATTTTTTCTTGTGTATAACTATATTCTGCGTCTATTCTCCGGAAGATATTTTTTGTAGCACAAGCGGACATTTGATATTTGTGCTACTGCAAGAAGCGAAGAGGAGAAGGACAGTGACTTTGTTGTTATTAGTATATGTGCATGATTAATTTTTTTTGTGTGTAATTCATTTCATAGGGAAAAAAACGGACATCAAAATTTAAAGCAACCATACGAACATATTCACTGCAGATCATCATCATCTTTGTTCATACTTTATTAAATTCAGTTGTTGTTATCAAAATCAAACCTCTTATTCCATCTGTAGAAAGGAAGTGAAGGGTGTGGACGAAAGCTTGACTTTCCTACTCGGTCTATCGTTCTTGCCTGAGCATTTCAACCATCATTTGTGAATGGGGTCTTATTAAAACGTCACAAACAGGCCAGGCCTCAAAATGACAGCTTCATTGCAAAACAGGCAGAAAATGCATTATATGTAAAAATCTTCTCCACAGACATCCACCTTTACAAAAGTTCCCTACCAACAACAGTTCACTATCAATGATTATCTCACTTGCCAGTCATCAAACATGATTTATCTCATTGACTGTCTTAAATGTCACAATAAGCATATGTAGGGGAAACTGGCAAAACTTTTCAGCAGAGATTTTACAAGCACAGATCGACATTAACACCAAAAAACAAACACTAGTAGCAAGACATTTCAACGTCCTGAACACCGATTTAACACCTGACATGTACTGCGATCGAACAGTTTCCCAAAAAAAGATGAAACCAGCCGCAAACGGAGAGAAAAGTACGGTGCTACAAATTGCGAACAATCTTTCCTGGTGGATGAATGTTGCAGACTGGGAGTGAAGGAACACAAAAGCTTAGTGTCGGTGTCCCCGACTCACAAAGACTATCAACACTTACATCTCATACCTGTATGGATTGCTGCTAACGTCCACGTGCATTACTTCATTATACTGGGTTTTTTTTCATTTTAATTCAGTTTCCCCTTTCTATATGTCTTAAACAAACCCCTAATTTTTTGCTTTTTCTGGTCTCTGCTTTAATTACTAGACTTCAAATTCCAGCAGCTAAACAAAATTTCCTATTTGTTACCCCCCCCCCCCCCACCAAGCACACACACTAGTGTGTGTGTGTGTGTGTTTTGGTGTGTGTGTGTGTGTGTGTGTGTGTGTGTGTGCGCGTGCGTGCATGCGTGTTTTTGTGTTGCATGGGCGTGTATGTGTGTGCATGTGTGTGGTGTGTGGGGTGTGTGTGTGTGTGTGTGTGTGTGTGGTAAGACCCCCGTACCCTCCCTCCATTCTTGCCATTTGCCTTTCCCAACAGTTCCAGTTTTCTTTCTCACCTCATATATCACTTGTTCATCTTCACGCATCATTCTGTCCCATACCCCCATTTCCTTATGTGATCTTCTTCTTATACATACGTGCATGGATGCAGGCGCTCACACAGCGCGCGCAGTCGCGCACACGCAGGCGCTCATGCACGCACGCGCGCACAACGCGCGTGCATGCGCTCTCACATACAGTTCTCCTTCCCTCTCTTGCTAGGTCTTCTACTCTGTTTCCACCTCAGGCCACACCTCTAGCCCCCATCCCATCTTCCTCCCTCCGCCCCCTTCCCATCTCACCCTTCACTTTCAATTTTCTTTCTACCCTCCCATATCTCTTTATTTGCTCATGTCAATGGTGGGAGAGAGACGGTGATGGTAATGTTATTGTTAGTATGGTTACTATGATTGTTGTTGCTTTTATTGTGTCTCCCACTCCTAGCTCATTTCACCACCTTCCCCTCCTCTTCCCACCCTTTGCTTTCCACCCTCTACACCCTCACCCTTCCCTCCTATCCCTCTCTCCCCCCCCCTTTTTTTCCTGCCCTCCAACAAGTCCCCTTCCATCCCCCATCCTCCATGAACTCCTTTTTTTTTTTCCAATGAACTTTGTTCTGAGTGAACTCTTTTCTATTGAACCTTTTCGGTGACACAACAACAGTAATCTTAAGTGTCATGTTTGTCAGTTGGTCAGTGTGGCTTGAGAAAGGTTGAAATAAACCGAAATATTGCCGTTATCTCATGGGT
>JAFLJL010016518.1:4709-7209 GCA_018398815.1 Conus ventricosus
CAACGATTAGACCTGATGTTTCTGCCCTGTACACAGTAGATACAGACATGTTCACAATGTTGTACACAGAATGTGTCATTTGTTCAGCTGTGATTGAAGTTTCATTGCACAGACTATGCTGTTCTTCGAAGAAAATATTGTCCTCATACAGATAAAGTAGGCCACTCCATCCTTAAGTCCCGAAAATGATGGCAGTAATCTTCCTTGCTGAATATATTGCGAAAAATAAAATAAGCGTCCTGACAGTCCGTATTAACACTTGCGTTCTCTCTGTCTGTCTGTCAATCGGTCTGTCTGTCTATCTGTCTGTCTTACTGATGTACATCATGCACCAAAAATAGTAACGCCATCTGATTGGTCAACACAATCGCTGGTCTGTCCCCTCTCTCGAGGGCCCGAGTGGTGGCCCCTCATCTGCCGACTGTGGTCATCTGTGACGTCAACCGTACCATCAGTGGGCGCCACAACGATTCTGGCGTGTGAACGCAGTCATGCGGGACCGGTGGGCATGAGAAACGGTTAAGGGAGAGTTGGCTCATTCTCTGCGGCCTGTCTGTGGACGGTTAAGAGGGAGTTGGCTCATTCTCTGCGGCCTGTCTGTGGACGGTTAAGAGGGAGTTGGCTCATTCTCTGCGGCCTCTCTGTGGTCTGTTTCTAGAACTGTCAGTTGGCATTCGGCATTGCCATGGGTCTTTCTTCGCTGCTCGCCCCATCCATGGGATTTCACCATGGATTCGGTGGGTTTTCTATTTCTTCTCTCTTTCTCTGTCTCCTAGCTTCCCTCGACCATATCCCTTTCTCTCCCACGCCCTCCCTCTGCTCTCATACCCCATATCTCATTCTCTCCTCTCCTCTCTCTCTCTCTATCCCCCCCTCCCCCCCCCCCCCCCCCCCCCCCCCCACACACACACACAATTATAGAGTTCAAAGGCCGTGGATCTCTGATGCCGTGATCTGTTCGAAAAAGGTCTGGCCCACCGCACTTGGGGAACTAAAGGAAGGTGATGCACAAGTCACATGTTTTCCGCCGTTACACATGGCTAGGGCGTTGTGGTTCAGTGTGCTGGCCGTTACACATGGCCAAAGCGTTGTGGTTCAGTGTGCTGGTCGTTACACATGGCCAGAGCGTTGTGGTTCAGTGTGCTGACCGTTACACAAGAACCGGAACTATATGGTTCAGTGTGCTGGCCGTTACACATGGCCAGAGCGTTGTGGTTCAGTGTGCTGGCCGTTACACATGGCCAGAGCGTTGTGGTTCAGTGTGCTGGTCGTTACACATGGCCAGAGCGTTGTGGTTCAGTGTGCTGGTCTTTACACAAGAACCAGAGCGTTGTGGCTCAGTGTGCTGGCCGTTACACATGGCCAGAGCGTTGTGGTTCAGTGTGCTGACCGCTACACATGGCCAGAGCGTTGTGGTTCAGTGTGCCGGTTTTTACACAAGAACCAGAGCGTTGTGGTTCGGTGTGCTGGCCGTTACACATGGCCAGAGCGTTGTGGTTCAGTGTGCTGGCCGTTACACATGGCCAGACCGTTGTGGTTCAGTGTGCTGGCCGTTACACATGGCCAGAGCGTTGTGGGTCAGTGTGCTGGTCGTTACATATGGCCAGAGCGTTGTGGTTCAGTGTGCTGACCGTTACACAAGAACCGGAACTATATGGTTCAGTGTGCTGGCCGTTACACATGGCCAGAGCGTTGTGGTTCAGTGTGCTGGCCGTTACACATGGCCAGAGCGTTGTGGGTCAGTGTGCTGGTCGTTACACATGGCCAGAGCGTTGTGGTTCAGTGTGCTGACCGTTACACAAGACCGGAACTTATGGTTCAGTGTGCTGGCCGTTACACATGGCCAGAGCGTTGTGGTTCAGTGTGCTGGCCGTTACACATGGCCAGAGCGTTGTGGTTCAGTGTGCTGGTCGTTACACATGGCCAGAGCGTTGTGGTTCAGTGTGCTGGTCGTTACACATGGCCAGAGCGTTGTGGTTCAGTGTGCTGGTCGTTACACATGGCCAGAGCGTTGTGGTTCAGTGTGCTGGTCGTTACACATGGCCAGGGCGTTGTGGTTCAGTGTGCTGGTCGTTACACATGGCCAGAGCGTTGTGGTTCAGTGTGCTGGTCGTTACACATGGCCAGAACGTTGTCGTTCAGTGTCCTGGTCGTTACACATGGCCAGAGCGCTGTGGTTCAGTGTGCTGGGAGATCACCTCCATTGCTGCATCCCGTGTTATGAAGGATGGTTAGAGAGGCAGGAGGGAAAAGGGGAGAAAAAGAGGGGGGGGGGGGGGGAGGGGGAGCTATTTCCTGTATCACCTGATGTTGTGACGTCAGACATCACGACTCGGAAACAGCAGGCACAGAGCCGTGGTTTGTCTGTCAGGGAGGGTCGGGTTTCTGGAGACAAGCCGTCATCGCCGTCAATGGGAACAAATGAAGGTGACAGGTCATGCAGCAAGGAGGGGGCTGTGTGGAAGTGGGGGGTGGGGGTATGGAATGGGGGGGGGGGGGG
>JAFLJL010016518.1:9709-17381 GCA_018398815.1 Conus ventricosus
TGTCCTTTCCCCTTTCCTCCTCCCACCGTACCCCCCCCCCCCCCCCCCACCCGCCCTTCTTTCTAGCTCCTTCTTCCTTTTTCTTTTCTTCTCCACTCAGAAATGAATTAATAAGAAGTCCAAAATGGCGTGTAGCCAATTGTGAATCGTTCACTTCCTCTCCCCACTCCGCGTCTCTCTCTCTCTCTCTGAGAATAATGATTTTAAAATTGCCCGTAACCAATTGAGAACCGTTTGCCTCCCTCCCCACCACGTCTCTCTCTCTCTCTCTCTCTCTCTCGTAAGGCAGAAAAGGACAAGGTGGGGATGTAGGTAAAGATGATGGGAGGGAGGTGGAGGTGAAAGCGGCAGGGGAGAGGGGGGGGGGAGGTGGAGGTGAAAGCGGCAGGATGAGAGGGGAGGGAGTGGAGGTGAAAGCGGCAGGGGAGAGGAGGGAGTGGAGTGAAAGCCGGAGAGGAGGATGAGATAAAGCGGCAGGAAGGGGAGGGTGTGGGTAGTGAAAGGCAGGGAGAGGGAGGGAGGTGGGGAGGTGAGGTGAACGGAGGGAGGGGAGGGAGGTGGAGTGAAAGCGGCAGGGGAGAGGGAGGGAGGTGGAGGTGAGGTGAAAGCGGCAGGGAGAGAGGGGAGGGAGGTGAGGTGAAAGCGGCAGGGAGAGGGGAGGGAGGTGGAGGTGAGTGAAAGCGGCAGGGGAGAGGGGAGGGAGGTGGAGGTGAAAGCGGCAGGGAGAGGGAGGGAGGTGGAGTGAAAGCGGCAGGAGAGAGGGGAGGGAGGTGGAGGTGAGTGAAAGCGGCAGGGGAGAGGGGAGGGAGGTGGAGGTGAAAGCGGCAGGAGAGAGGGAGGGTGGTGGAGGTGAGGGTGAAAGCGGCAGGGGAGAGGGGAGGGAGGTGGAGGTGAAAGCGGCAGGGAGAGGGAGGGAGGTGGAGGTGAAAGCGCAGGAGAGGGGAGGGAGGGGGAAGGGTGAAGGCAATCCCTCTTTTCCCCGACCCCTTCCCCCCTCCCCCCACCAATCTTTCCCTTCCATCTTCTCTCTATTTCTCTCGATTCAGTTGTCTACTTCACTCACTCCCTAATACAAACACACACTCTCTCTCTCTCTCTCTCTCTCTGAAACGAACAGAAAGAACGGGGGGGGGGGGGGGGGGGGGGGGGAGGGGGGGGAGGAGAAGAAAAAATTACGGGTCCATGAAATCGGAATATGAACTTCCCCATCAAAGAATAATTTTAGAACCATTAAAAAAAAAATTCTCCGGGTCGGTAGCTGAGAAGCAACAACAACAGCAGCAGGCCTATCCAATTGGACAGACTGCACAAAGCGCTCAATCGTAAGCCGCCGCTTCAAACATCGCAGTTGAACCCAATGGGTGCGCAGGGTCATATGGCTGACGACAGCGAGTCACCCCGAAGAAAGACGCGGCGACAGGCGACGCTACTCGCCACAATCTCTTCTCCTCTCCACAATCTGTTGGCCTCTCTCCCCCCTCTCTGTTCGCTCCAGTGCACGGATAATGGTTTCTTCCCGGCGCCCTGGGCGCTGTCGTCTCGCTCCGTTTAATCTTCAGTGGGAGTGCCGAATCATCAGTCTCCCCGAGCGTCGGGCTGGAGTGGAGTTAACCCTTTCTCTCCGTCTGTTTCTACCACCCACCCCCCTCCCTCGCCTCCTTTCCAAGTCCCATCCGTCTGTTTCTCCCCCCCCCCCCCCCCCCTCCTCTCCCAGCCCCATAACCGTCCTCCTTGCTATCTGCCCTCAACCCTTCTTTCTGGAAGTCAAATGGCGGAAAATAACCGCTTTTTAAAATTCATAACAACTTCGCATCTACAGTCTGGAAATGAAATGATGCCAGCAATGTGCACACGAAGAGAATTACTCTATGCAGAGACGGGCAGCATAGCTGATTATCTGCAACAGCTCTTATTAACTAGAGATGACTGACCAAAACTGAAAATATTGCGACTACTTCAACAACAAAGCGGCAATATATTTTCCCCATAAGATATTCAGCATTTTTCTTTCTCTCTTACGTGTCGATGTTGATTATGCAATCCGCCTATGTGTTTTTTGCTGTTAAATTTTCCGTCATTAAGCACATTATAAGCATTTGCTTGTTGTTGCTACAGTTCAATAAGTTGTTTATGTACACATCTGTTCAATAAAAAAATGTTTATTTAAAAAAAAAAAAAAGCGGCAATAAAATGGTGTCTGTGTTCAAAGTCCGTTTCGAAATGGCAATACTACCATATCTTGCTTTAAAAAAGACAATTACTGTTATAGTTACTGCTTCATTCAAACCATTTTACGCCGAAAAAAGATAAGTGATTGCTCGTTCTTCGTTTTCATTGTCCAAATGTTTTGTTGTTGTTGTTGTTTGTTTTTGTTTGTTGTATTTTTGCCTGAAGAAGACCCAAGAGGTCGAAATGCATTGTGTTTTGTCCTGTAATCTGTCTGTATGGACTGCTCTGCGAAATTAAAAACCTTTCTTTTTACAATTTGCCTCCATTTCCACCAACAGTCACCCGCTTTAAAACCTTCCATTTCCACCAACAGTCACCCGCTTTAAAACCAGCTTCCATTTCCACCAACAGTCACCCGCTTTAAAACCTTCCATTTCCACCGGCAGTCTCCCGCTTTAAAACCTTCAATTTCCACCAACAGTCACCCGCTTTAAAACCTTCCATTTCCACCGGCAGTCACCCGCTTTAAAACCTTCATTTCCACCGGCAGTCACCCGCTTTAAAACCAGCTTCCATTTCCACGCGTCACCGCTTAAAACCAGCTTCCATTTCACCGGCATCACCGCTTTAAACCTTCAATTTCACCAACAGTCACCCGCTTTAAAACCAGCTTCAATTTCCACCGGCAGTCACCCGCTTTAAAACCTTCAATTTCCACCGGCAGTCACCCGCTTCAAAACCTTCCATTTCCACCAACAGTCACCCGCTTTCAAAACCTTCAATTTCCACCGGCAGTCATCCGCTTTAAAACATTCAATTTCCACCAGCAGCCACCCGCTTTAAAACCTTCCATTTCCACCAACAGTCACCCGCTTTAAAACCTTCAATTTCCACCGGCAGTCACCCGCTTTAAAACTTCAATTTCCACCGGCAGTCACCTGCTTTAAAACCTTCAATTTCCACCGGCAGTCACCCGCTTTAAAACCAGCTTCAATTTCCACCGGCAGTCACCCGCTTTAAAACCAGCTTCAATTTCCACCGGCAGTCCCCCCCGCTTTAAAACCATGCAGCTTCCAATTCCACCGGCAGTCACCCGCTTTAAAACCTTCCATTTCCACCGGCAGTCACCCGCTTTAAAACCTTCAATTTCCAGCAACAGTCACCCGCTTTAAAACCTTCAATTTCCACCACAGTCACCCGCTTTAAAACCTTCAATTTCCACCAACAGTCACCCGCTTTAAAACCTTCCATTTCCACCGGCAGTCACCCGCTTTAAAACCAGCTTCAATTTCCACCGGCAGTCACCCACTTTAAAACCTTCCATTTCCACCGGCAGTCACCCGCTTTAAAACCTTCAATTTCCACCGGCAGTCCCCGCTTTAAAACCTTCAATTTCCACCGGCAGTCACCCGCTTTAAAACCAGCTTCAATTTCCACCGGCAGTCACCCGCTTTAAAACCTTCAATTTCCACCAGCAGTCACCCGCTTTAAAACCAGCTTCAATTTCCACCGGCAGTCACCCGCTTTAAAACCTTCAATTTCCACCAACAGTTACTTGCTTTAAAACCTTCCATTTCCACCAGCAGTCACCCGCTTTAAAACCTTCCATTTCCACCGGCAGTCACCGCTTTAAAACCAGCATCCATTTCCACCGGCAGTCACCCGCTTTAAACCTTCCATTTCCACCAACAGTCACCCGCTTTAAAACCAGCTTCCATTTCCACCGGCAGTCACCCGCTTAAAAACCAGCTTCCATTTCCACCGGCAGTCACCCGCTTTAAAACCTTAATTTCCACGGCAGTCACCCGCTTAAAAACCTGCTTCCATTTCCACCAGCAGTCACCCGCTTTAAAACCTTTAATTTCCACCAGCAGTCACCCGCTTTAAAACCTTCCATTTCCACCAACGTCACCCGCTTTAAAACCAGCTTCCATTTCCACCAGCAGTCACCCGCTTTAAAACCTTCCATTTCCACCAACAGTCACCCGCTTCAAAACCAGCTTCCATTTCCACCGGCAGTCACCCGCTTTAAAACCTTCAATTTCCACAACAGTCACCCGCTTTAAAACCTTCCATTTCCACCAACAGTCACCCGCTTTAAAACCAGCTTCAATTTCCACCGGCAGTCACCCGCTTTAAACCTTCAATTTCCACCAGCAGTCACCCGCTTTAAAACCTTCCATTTCCACCAAAAGTCACCCGCTTTAAAACCCAGCTTCAATTTCCACTGGCAGTCACCCGCTTTAAAACCTTCAATTTCCACCGGCAGTCACCCGCTTTAAAACCTTCAATTTCCACCGCAGTCACCCGCTTTAAAACCTTCAATTTCCACCAACAGTCACCCGCTTTAAAACCAGCTTCAATTTCCACCGCAGTCACCCGCTTTTAAACCTTCAATTTCCACCAGCAGTCACCCGCTTTAAAACCTTCAATTTCCACCGGCAGTCACCCGCTTTAAAACCTTCAATTTCCACCAACAGTCTACCCGCTTTAAAACCATCTCAATTTCCACCGGCAGTCACCCGCTTTAAAACCTTCCAATTTCCACCGGCAGTCTACCCGCTTTAAAACCACTTCCATTTCCACCGGCAGTCACCCGCTTTAAAACCTTCAATTTCCACCAACAGTCACCCGCTTTAAAACCAGCTTCCATTTCCACCGGCAGTCACCCGCTTTAAAACCCTTCCATTTCCACCGGCAGTCACCCGCTTAAAACCTTCAATTTCCACCGGCAGTCACCCGCTTTAAAAACTTTCCATTTCCACCGCAGTCACCGCTTTAAAACCTTCCATTTTCCACCAGGCAGTCACCCGCTTTAAAACCCGTCCATTTCCAAAGGACAGTCACGCTTTAAACATCCATATTCACCAATCACCTTTAAAACCTTCCATTTTTCACCAATCAGACCCGCTTCAAAACAGCTTCATTTCCACCGGCATCACCCGCTTTTTAAAACTTCATTTCCACAACATCACCCGCTTTAAACCTTCCATTCCCAACAGTCACGCTTTAATACAGCTTCAATTTCACCGGCAGTCACCCCTTAAACACCTCAATTCCCGCAGCACGCTTAAACTTCATCCCAAAGTCCCGCTTAAACCTTCAATCCACGAGACCGTTAACTTCAATTCCCGGCAGTCACGCTTTAAAACTCAATCCCCACGTCACGCTTAAAAACTATTTCACAGCACTTAACCAGCTCAATTTCACGCTCGCTTAAAACTTCATCACGCATCACCCGCTTAAACTTATTCCGCATCCGCTTTAAAACCTTCATTCACACATCACCTTAACTAATTTCCCGGCATCACGCTTAAAACTTCATTTCACAAATACGCTAAAACAGCTTCATTTCCACGCGTCACCCGTTTAAAACCTTCAATTTCCGCACACCCTTAAACTTAATTCACACAGTCACCGCTTAAACATCATTTCACCAACAGTCACCCGCTTAAAACCAGTTCATGGCAGTAGCGCTCGCTTTAAACCTTCATTCCACGCACCCGCTTAAAACTTCAATTTCCCACTAGCAGGTCCGCTTTAACTTCCATTTCCCGCAGTCACCTGCTTTAAAACTTCATTTCCACCGCTCACCCTTTAACCGGAAACATGGTCAAAGGACAATATGAATCAGACATCGATTATTCCAACCTATCTTCGCTTTAGCATCAGCCCGCATTACAATATGAATTCAGACATCGATTTATCAAACCTCTTCGCTTTTTAAACATAGCCCACATTCTATTTTCACTTATCACTTCGTATTGATGTACTGAAATCCACTTGCACCAGCCGCCGTGGCGAAGTTGGGTTTGCGTCGCGGACTCCCGCTGGAGGTCGTGGGTCCGAATCCCAAAAGAGTCATGTGGGTTTTTTCTGCCCTGACCGGCTCCTACTCAGAGTTGACTTTGCTGCAGACTCAGTTGGGAAAACTGGGACCACACAGTCAAGTTTCAGCCCTGTCATGTAGTCTCAGACCAAAATGGAAATCCGCAGCATCATCTTAATAATCCTCATTCTCATCGATCAGCTTAACAAAACAAAAAAAAAAAACAAAAAAGTCTCAAATTCTGTGGCCTTCATGCCCTGCTCTCATGGTGACCTCAATTTCGATGTCATCTCCACGTCTGTGGCCTTGGTTTGGTTCCGTCGGGGTCAACGGTATCGGCGAGTCCATGGCGGCTGTCGTTGGACGGACGTGGTGGCGCCCTCCGGGGGTAGAGCTCACTCACGCCGGCTCCGCGACTGAGCAATTATTGTCGTCAGTGGAGGGCTTAGTAGGTGGTGTCCTGCGTATGTTAGATCAGAACAGGCGCCACTGAACACCACAGAAGTGACTCGGCAGCAGTGTAGTGTCTCCTCCGGTGGGTTCCCTCTTGACGGCTTGACACTGACTGCTCCCTGTGGATTGCCGGTGCCGGGGCTGCGGCGGGGCCGACCGGGCTGTGGCGGTGGACGGGGTGTCGGAATGAGCGGCGTGGGTCCACTGCCTCTGAGGTGGCGCAGAGGTTGGGACAGCAAAAAAAAAAAAAAAAAAAAAAATCCAGCTTCGCGTTTTTAAACATCAGCCCGACATTATATGCATATCACTTTATCACTTCGGTATTAATGTACTGAAATCCAGCTTCGCGTTTTTAAACATCAGCTCAACATTATATTCTTATCACTTTATCACTCCAGTATTAATGTACTGAAATCCAGCTTCGCGTTTTTAAGCATCAGCCCAACATTATATTCTTATCACTTTATCACTTCGGTATTAATGTACTGAAATCCAGCTTCGCGTTTTTAAACATCAGCCCGACATTATATGCTTATCACTTTATCACTTCAGTATTAATGTACTGAAATCCAGCTTCGCGTTTTTAAGCATCAGCCCAACATTATATTCTTATCACTTTATCACTTCGGTATTAATGTACTGAAATCCAGCTTCGCGTTTTTGAATGCTGTGCTTAGAACACTTTTCCTGAGTTCATCAATGACAATCCCCATTGAGTTCATCAATGACAATCCCCATCCAGAACTCTTTTCCTGAGTTTATCAATTACAATCCCATCCAGAACTCTTTTCCTGAGTTCATCAATGACAATCCCCATCCAGAACTCTTTTCCTGAGTTCATCAATGACAATCCCCATTGAGTTTATCAATGACAATCCCCATCCAGAACTCTTTTCCTGAGTTCATCAATGACAATCCCCATTGAGTTTATCAATGACAATCCCCATCCAGAACTCTTTTCCTGAGTTCATCAATGACAATCCCCATTGAGTTTATCAATGTCAATCCCCATCCAGAACTCTTTTCCTGAGTTCATCAATGACAATCCCCATTGAGTTTATCAATGTCAATCCCCATCCAGAACGCTTTTTCCTGAGTTCATCAATGACAATCCCCATTGAGTTTATCAATGTCAATCCCCATCCAGAACTCTTTTCCTGAGTTCATCAATGACAATCCCCATTGAGTTCATTAATGCAATCCCCATCCAGAACCTTTTCC
>JAFLJL010016519.1:12670-40141 GCA_018398815.1 Conus ventricosus
AATCTAAACACCATCCCCCGCTGGTTTCCTCCAGTCCAGCCGGCAAGCGTCTGCACAGCTGCTGGACAGGCCACGGCGCTCAGTACTCTCTGAACATGGGCTCTGAAGAACACATTTTAGTTTGCGCTATTTCAGTCATTTTGGTAATTTGCGTACAATTGAAGAATTTTAGAGAATGTAAATATCTATGTTCACGACCACCCATCTTATTTTGCACGAAAACCCCCCTTTTCACATCCAAGTCACGCCCATCTCATATCAGTTTTGGCCAAAATCAACACCTTTTTACAAACAAAATTAACACCTCAAACCCTCTAAAAATCGACGTAATTAGCCCATTAAAACGGGGGCGTACGTGCTAGATAAGATAGGGCGATCGTGAACAAAACATATTTACATTCTCTCCAAACACATAAAAAATTAAGGGTTTACAGCACTATTAATGTCCGCGGGACTGAGTTCTTGCTACTTTTCTAGTATGCTCTTCTACTTCTAGCTCTAGTAATAAATCAGAACAAACAACTGGCTTTCCATCTTGATTAGTTACTTTTACATCCAGTGAATTTATATTTACGCTAATTAATTCTTTAAATTGGCTGTCTCCGTCAAACGTATATAACTGATAATCGCAAAACCCCGCCCTAGTTGGTAGCAAAACCTTTAGAACTGTAGACGGATAGCCAGCAAACAAATTTGCACATGTTTTTAACTCTTGTAAATGGACATACAACATTGGGTTCACAAGAAAATCAGAAGGTTTATTGCCTTTAAATTGATAAACATCTTCTCTTGTACTAAATTTATAATCTTTGTTACTGCTGTGAAAGCCTAAAATTCGAGCCAGTCCTTTAGGGAAAGTATACTCTCTTCTTTCTTCTAGTGGGAAATTTACAGTAATTCTGAGGTTTGCCTCGTTAATTGTTAACAATATGCCAAATTCGTTAAGTACTTCTTTTAAAGAACAAAAGTTGTAATAACCATCAGGTATTGTTATATGACTTACTTGATTGCCTTGTTCGTCATTAACATTAATCCAGTTATTCTGAGCCTTTTCAGATATGTTAGCCCACATAACTTTAAACCCAATTTCTCTAAGGGCAACCCTATAATTACCGCGCCTATTGTCAATTGGGTTTGTTAAGAACACACGTTTGTTTTGTTGGTTTATATAGATGCGCATCTTTTTTATAACTGTTTAAAAAACTAATTTAAAAAATGGAACCTTTTAAATATAACGAAAGTGCTACTTACAATGTAGGGGCGTTTTATAATCCTAAATCGTTAGACTTCAGCAATCTAACCATTGCAGTAGATGAATATAATGGCTTCCAAGTTAGACTTGTAAACCCACTAACTAAATATTTAAATCCGTCAATAAAGAATGATAGAGTGCCATCAGCATGGTCATCCCACCCTATGGCGTTTACCAGAATCAGTTAAATTTTGCCGTTTACTGCGCAACTACTGGCTGTGGGGTTTCATATGCAAACCATTTAAACCATCCCAATCTTTTAGTAAGGGCAGTATATAACTTTCATGTTTATTACCAGTACAGACGAATACTTACTGAACTACAAGTAGTCCTCCCTAACGACAATGCATTTAATCCATTTAAAAGTCCAATGGACAATAATGCATATGAAAGAATCTGCAATGAATTTAACATTAATCCTTCAACTGACTTTAGACAAAAGTTAGACCGCAATCATGGGTTAGGCACGTTGTATTTGTGGGGCGCAAAAAGAGAATATAATTATGACTACTGGTCCGGCCACACCTCTTTCCAACCAAACGCACAAGTTCGATTAGGGTCAATTGAACAAAAACATCCTAATGCTTGGGCAACATTTATCTTAGATGAAAGTGAAGGCCTAACAATGCCAGGAGTGCAAAGACTTAATGACTCCATACGGACATACGTTTGGTGTCTATTAGGAGCACAAGTACAGACCAAATCTAGCATACTAGTTCAATCTACAGGCTTTGATGCCAGAAAACAATTTCTAGCTAATTTAGAAGATGCTATTAACTCAGCTGTTGATTTGCCTGCAAGCATACAAAGGTATCAAAACGTTCTTACACATGCTAGGTCAAAGGTTGACTTTGTTGTGGGTCATGGATTATACATGCTGCCCTCTGACCTTAGACTGCAGATTGGCATGATACAGAATTATAACAATGAAATCCTCATAGCTGGAGACGATCAAAACTTAGGGCACAATCAAAGCTTAAACACAAGGCCCGCTCCATCCATTTTAAAAAAGTACCTAGCCCTGAAGTAAGCGATCCAGTTATAAGCGCCCCACAGCCAGAAAGCAGCCCAGAAAGCACGCCACCTGTTGATCTGCCTCACACTGACAGTCATACTAGCGAAAAGACAGCCCTTGTTGTATTTTTAACTTTTACTGGATTAGCCATACTTTATTTCACTAAAAATTAATCCAGCAGCTAGCACTTCTAACGTCCACAGATGGTCAGCCATATAACCAGCCACCTTACCTATAGTAGACAAAACCCAACTAACAACACTACCTATTATGCCAGGCAGAGCATCAAGCGCTTTGGCGGCTAACTTCTTTAATAAGTTTGCTAGATGATGCAATTGTTTTCTAATCCAACTTTTACCGGGCTGAGGTGTTGGAGGCGCTACTGACCCTGTTGGCACGCCGCCAGTTAAAGCATAAACGAGTGTAGAGATAGCAAACCCAACGGCTGTTAATATACTAACTATTGTAATCCCTTGTTCTCTGAACAGAGTCCTTATTCTTTCTGCTAGCGTAGTGTTTTCATAAAGTATTCTGTTTATAGTTTCTCTTATTCTGCTCGTTTGTGATGCTAGCTGCGCTCTGTTAGTAGACAGCGTTTCTAACCTAGCCACCCTTTCTATCATTAAATCCTGTATTTTCTGCTGTATTCTAACCTTTTCTTCTCGCCCTAAATTGTTATCGTCTGCATCAGCAAGTTTATTTTTTTCTTCTTCTATCTCTCTATCCAGCTCACCAAGTTTTGCCAAATTGTTTGTTAGTTCACCCCTTATTGTCCGTAGAGCCTCATTAAGCCCCAGGATTTCACGCATAGGCAATGGAGAATCGTCAATTGTTTTTAATTGTGTCTCCTCATTAAAACTCGTTTCAATTTCTGCTATTAGTTCATTTGCTGTTCGATTTAATTCTTCAAGAGGTATGTTTTGTATTTCAGATTGTGTTGGCAACTCTTGCCCCAAGTTTTGTAAAAGACTAACAGCCTCAGACCTTAAATTGTCAATAAAGTTTAATTGCCTTTGGTCAACAACAGGGAGATCTCTAAGAATTGTGGCCCTGCTTAAAGGCTTTGCAGTAAGCCGTACACTCTTTCCTTTAATGGTTCTTACATACAAATGATTATTTTTATCTGAAGAAATGTTGACTGCTGTACCTTTTCCGTATTACTTGAAAATATAAAGGTAAAGAAAAAAGGTACCTTTTGGAGAAGTCTTCAACGTTTCGTGCTGTAAGCACTTGGTCACGAAGTGAAGTGTTGAGGTTGTAGGGGAAGCTGGCAGGTTTCTTGTGACCACAGTTCAGCCAAAAAGGTAGGGGAGGGGGTGGGGAAAAGGTGAACTGTATTTATATGGTCAACAAAGAGGTGGGGCAAAGAGGGGGGGGGGGGGAAGGTGGGAGGGAGAGGATCATCTGGGTGGTGGTTTTCAGAGAAAGGGGAGGGGGTGGTGGTAAGGAAAGCATGGCATAGAACAGGGGGGGGGGGGAGCAGGGGAGGGGGGGGGGGGGAAGGGGGGGTTGCAGCTTGAGAGAAACAAGTTTATTCCCTGACATTGAGTCCGTAAGGACTCAAAGTGCCAAGGCGTTGTATTAGCTGGCTTTCCATGAATTTGCGGTACTGGCCCTCTTTTGTCCATTGCGCCAAAGCGCTGCCACTCTGATGTGCGACAGGTTATGGTGTTCAGAAGTAAAGTGGTTTGCCACTGGTGTATCTTTTCCTGTCAGAATGTTGTCCCTGTGTTCTTTGAAGCGATCATTGAGTGATCTGTATGTTTCTCCTACATACATCATGGCACACAAGGTACAGGTCAGGACATAGACAACATTTTGAGTTTGGCATGTGCAATGGGATTTCACCTGAAACTTATGATCTGATGGGCCTTGGATAGTTGTTGCAGGGTTAATAAAAGTAACAGGTTTTACATTTAGGTTTCTTGCAAGGGAAATTGCCAGCTGAGCAGAAGGGTACGTAGAATGGAAAGCAGCCATGCACAAGATGGTCACCAAGGCTTTTGTCCTCTTGAAAGCCACAAGTGGAGGTTGGTTGAATGTATCTTTCAGTGTTGGATCGTTCCTAAGGATCGAGAAGTTGTGACACAGAATGTTTTTCACGGGTATGTTGTGTGGGTGATAGGTCCAAAGTCAGTATGCATCGGTCCGTCTCTGCAGCATCCGCTTCTTTGCTTTTGAGAGCTTGGCATCTCGGAATTGACTTGCTCGTTCCAGGGCTGATTGTATCAAGGCTAAAGGGTAGCCTCTGGCAGTGAAAAAGTAGCCATGGTTGTTGCCTCTTTCACAAAAGCCCTGTCTGAGCTACAGAGTCTGCGCAGCCTCAGGAACTGGGAAAAAGGGATGCTGTCTTTCGATGCAGGTGGGTGGCTGGATGAGAAGAGAAGGTACGAATGAGAATCTGTTGGTTTATAATGTACTGTAGTATGGAGGGATCGTGAGTCTTTCTGGATGTTGACAAGTATGTCGAGAAAAGCAAGGGACGAGTCAGAAATTTCATAGGTAAGCTTGAGGGATGGATGGAATGGTTCGCAAACTGAATGAAGTCAAGAAGTTCTTGCTTAGGAGCGTGAATATGCCAAAGCAATCATCGATGAATCTTCTAAAGACTTCTGGTAGGTGTCCAGGAAATTGGGAGAAGATCTGGGATTCAACGTAGCCCATGAACAGGCAAGCATAGGATGGACCCATTCGTGTCCCCATTGCAACTCCCTTTGTCTGTTGATAAAATTCATCACCGAACTCAAAAGTGTTGAGGGTCAAGACAAGCTCTGTCAAGCGTAAAATAGTAGTTGTGTCAACTTTCAAGGAACTCTGGGTCATGAAGTGTTTCACAGCAGACAGCCCATCTTGATGCGGATGTTAGTGTATGGTGAAGTAACATCCATAGTAAACAGAAAGCGGTATTCAGTGTCTTGTGGGAAGACGTATTGTTCAGGATCTGTAGAGCGTGATTAGTATCTTTCACATATGTTGGCAAGGATTGGACAAGAGGCTGAAACAACTGGTCAAGGAACTGGGAGAACTTGAGCTGTAGGGCAGGAGCAGGCTGAGACAATAGGTCTGCCTGGGTTATCAGTTTATGAATCTTTGGCAGTAGATAGAATTTAGATGTACAGGGTTCTTTAATGATAGCTCTTGTGGCTTCCGTGGTAGAATGTCTTTGGAGACTAGTTCTTTGATAGTTTTTCCTCACTAGTGCGTTGTCTTGCTTAACTGTAGAGGTTTTAATGGGAATGTAGTTTGTTGGGTCACAGAGTTGACGTCTGGCTTCCTTTTCATAGAGGTCTTTATGCCAAACCACCACAGCTCCTCCCTTGTCTGCTCGTTTTATAATAATGTCTGTTCTCTGTTTCAGTTCACTTAATGCTTGTTGTTCAGCCTGAGTAAAATTGGATCTTTTCATAGGAGATGGGTTCAGCTGGTTGATTTCTTGTTTGCTTTTTTCTATGTAGTAGTCCAGAGCAGGAACTGTCCATCTTTAGGAGTCCAGTCACTCTGTTGACGAGGAAAAAGCTTCCCTAGGTCATCTGGGTCAGTTTGGGTGGTGGATAGAGAGCAGTTATCGAAGTAGGCAGCAAGGCAAAGACGGCGAAAAAAACGCTGACAGTCGTACAGCGTGTCGGTTCTATGAGTATGGGGTTGTAGTGGGACAAATTTCAGACCCTTAGATAGTAAATGTCGTTTGGGCATCAGTAAGGGGTAGGCTATCAGGGATTGTGACAACAAGGTTTCTTCCACTGGTAGTTGGTTTTCCTTTAAGAAAGTAAAAGGTTGTTTCTTGGGTGAAAGGTTCTCAAGCTTGGAAGATTTCGTTGTTTGAAGGGAGGTATGCAACTGACGGTTGGCGATCTGTGTAAAACTGAACTGATCTTCATTCTCCCAAAATGCTCATGTCTACAATCTCTGTTCCTTCTTCTGTCCAACTTGGTACCTCTTCTCATTCAGACCTCTACCACTGTGCGAAATCTAGGCGTTGTACTTGATCAGACACTCTCTTTTCAAAATCAGATTTCTTCTATCTGCCGTGCTTGCTACTTGGAGCTTCGGCGAATCAGTTCTGTGCGCCACCTTCTGTCTGAAGAAGCCACCAAGACTCTGGTTTCTGCTTTCATTCTTTTCAAGACTTGACTACTGTAATTCTCTTCTTGCTGGCTGTCCACAGAATCTCCTTGCAAAATTGCAGAAAGTCCAAAATAATGCTGCTCGCCTTGTCTCGAATCTCCGAAAACCTCTCATGTTTCTCCCTTGCTTAAATCTTTGCACTGGCTTCCTGTTGAAAAACGCATCAAGTACAAACTTTCTTTGCTCTGCTACAAGGCATTGGATGGCCTCGCTCCATCTTACCTCTCTAAACTTCTGTCGACCTATACTCCTTCCAGACAGCTTCGCTCTTCTTCTGACACTCGCATTCTGCAGATCCCTCGTTTTCGAGCCAGAACACTTGGTGAACGTTCTTTTTCTTTTCAGGCTCCTTCCTGCTGGAACAATCTCCCTTCTGCACTCCGAAACTCAAACAGTCTTTCTTCTTTCAAGTCCTCCCTCAAACAACTCTCTTCAAAACATAATTTTTTCTGCTCCTTCGCTGGTGTGTGGGTGTGCGTGTGTGTGTGTGTGTGTGTGTGTGTTGTGTGTGTGTGTGTTGTGTGTGTGTGTGTGTGTGTGGTGTGTGTGTGTGTGTGTGTGTGTGTGTGTGTGTGTGTGTTAGGGCTTATTGCTGTAAGCGCTTAGGGCTTTTGTTTAAGATTAAGCGCACTAAATGTTCCTTATTATTATTATTATTATTAGTTTTTGAATAATCAGTAGGGAAGTGGGCTTGCTACACAGGTTATCAAGCTGATACCTCAGATGGCATTTAAGGCGATCCAGTTGTTGAAGTGATATGCTAAAGTCATGCACTAAAGAAGTCATCAGCTTGAAACTGGTTGAGCGAAGGATGCACGTAATTCTTTGCTGGCGAGGAGTGGATTGGGGTGAAGAATGGAAGTTTAACCGGAGGCCTTTAGAATCAGTTTCCGTCGCAAACAAGTTCTCAAGAACAACACATGGTTGGTGTATCTGGTCTTAGTTAAGGTGCACTTCAAGTACGAAACGGCATGTCACTTCACTATACACTAACATCCCGCATCAAGATGGGCTGTCTGCTGTGAAACACTTCATGACCCAGAGTTCCTTGAAAGTTGACACAACTACTATTTTACGCTTGACAGAGCTTGTCTTGACCCTCAACACTTTTGAGTTCGGTGATGAATTTTATCAACAGACAAAGGGAGTTGCAATGGGGACACGAATGGGTCCATCCTATGCTTGCCTGTTCATGGGCTACGTTGAATCCCAGATCTCTCCCAATTTCCTGGACACCTACCAGAAGTCTTTAGAAGATTCATCGATGATTGCTTTGGCATATTCACGCTCCCTAAGCAAGAACTTCTTGACTTCATTCAGTTTGCGAACCACTTCCATCCATCCCTCAAGCTTACCTATGAAATTTCTGACTCGTCCCTTGCTTTTCCTCGACATACTTGTCAACATCCAGAAAGACTCACGATCCCTCCATACTACAGTACATTATAAACCAACAGATTCTCATTCGTACCTTCTCTTCTCATCCAGCCACCCACCTGCATCGAAAGACAGCATCCCTTTTTCCCAGTTCCTGAGGCTGCGCAGACTCTGTAGCTCAGACAGGGCTTTTGTGAAAGAGGCAACAACCATGGCTACTTTTTTCACTGCCAGAGGCTACCCTTTAGCCTTGATACAATCAGCCCTGGAACGAGCCAAGTCAATTCCGAGATGCCAAGCTCTCAAAAGCAAAGAAGCGGATGCTGCAGAGACGGACCGATGCATACAGACTTTGACCTATCACCCACACAACATACCCGTGAAAAACATTCTGTGTCACAACTTCTCGATCCTTAGGAACGATCCAACATCGAAGATACATTCAACCAACCTCCACTTGTGGCTTTCAAGAGGGACAAAAGCCTTGGTGACCATCTTGTGCATGCTGCCTTCCATTCTACGTACCCTTCTGCTCAAGCTGGCAATTTCCCTTGCAAGAAACCTAAATGTAAAACCTGTACTTTTATTAACCCTGCAACAACTATCCAAGGCCCATCAGATCATAAGTTTCAGGTGAAATCCTATTTCACATGCCAAACTCAAAAGTTGTCTATGTCCTGACCTGTACCTTGTGTGCCATGATGTATGTAGGAGAAACATACAGATCACTCAATGATCGCTTCAAAGAACACAGGGACAACATTCTGACAGGAAAAGATACACCAGTGGCAAACCACTTTACTTCTGAACACCATAACCTGTCGCACATCAGAGTGGCAGCGCTTTGGCGCAATGGACAAAAAGAGGGCCAGTACCGCAAATTCATGGAAAGCCAGCTAATACAACGCCTTGGCACTTTGAGTCCTTACGGACTCAATATCAGGGAATAAACTTGTTTCTCCTCAAGCTGCAACCCCCCCCCCCTTTTCCCCCCCCCTCCTGCTCCCCCCCCCCCCCCATGTTCTATACCATGCTTTCCTTACCACCACCCCCTCCCCTTTCTCTGAAAACCACCACCCAGATGATCCTCTCCCTCCCACCTTCCCCCCCCCCTCTTTGCCCCACCCCTTTTGTTGACCATATAAATACAGTTCACCTTTTCCCACCCCCCCCTACCTTTTTGGCTGAACTGGGTCACAAGAAACCTGCCAGCTTCCCCTACAACCTCAACACTTCACTTCGTGACCAATGCTTACAGCACGAAACGTTGAAGACTTCTCCAAAAGGTACCTTTTTTCTTTACTTTATATTTTCAAGTTATTTTTATCTGTTGAAAAATCAGAAACCCTAAGTCTCCGCTGCTCTCGCCCCTAGGCTATATAATTGATTCATTCTATCAGCAATCGATTTGACTTAACCCTACTCCTTGGCCTGCTGCTGCCCTTCAAGCTCTTCTTGCAATGAAGGGCCCAGTTCTTCATCATCTTCTCTTCAACAGGATCAATTGCGTCAAATCTCAGCCTTTTTTATTTATATTCTTTTTTGTTCAGCCCCCTTTTCTTTGAGCGGGATGTTAGTGTATGGTGAAGTAACATCCAAGTAAACAGAAAGCGGTATTCAGTGTCTTGTGGGAAGACGTATTTGTTCAGGATCTGTAGAGCGTGATTAGTATCTTTCACATATGTTGGCAAGGATTGGACAAGAGGCTGAAACAACTGGTCAAGGAACTGGGAGACTGAGCGTAGGGCGGGAGCGGGCTGAGACAATAGGTCTGCCTGGTTTATCAGGTTTATGAATCTTTGGCAGTAGATAGAATTTAGATGTACAGGGTTTTTTAAATTTAAATAGTCTTGTGGCCTTCCGTGGGTAGAATGTCTTTGGAGACTAGTTCTTTGAAGTTTTCCTCACTAGTGCGTTTTTCTTGCTTAACTGTAGAGGTTTTAATGGAATGTAGTTTGTTGGGTCACAGAGTTGACGCCCTGGCTTCCTTTCATAGGGGTCTTTATGCCAAACCACCACAGCTCCTCCCTTGTCTGCTCGTTTTATAATAATGCCCTGTTCTCTGTTTCAGTTCACTTAATGCTTGTTGTTCAGCCTGAGTAAAATTGGATCTTTTCATAGGAGATGGGTTCAGCTGGTTGATTTCTTGTTTGTTTTTTCTATGTAGTAGTCCAGAGCGGGAAAAACTGCCATCTTTAGGAGTCCAGTCACTCTGTTGACGAGGAAAAAGCTTCCCTAGGTCATCTGGGTCAGTTTGGGGGTGGTAGAGAGCAGTTATCGGAAGTAGGGCAGCAAGGCAAAGACGGCGAAAAAAACGCTGACAGTCGTACAGCGTGTCGGTTCTTGAGTAGGGGGTTGTAGTGGGACAAATTTCAGACCCTTAGATAGTAAATTCGTTGGGCATCAGTAAGGGTAGGCTATCAGGGATTGTGACAACAGGTTTTCTTCCACTGGTAGTTGGTTTTCCTTTAAGAAAGTAAAGGTTGTTCTTGGGTAAAGGTTCTCAAGCTTGGAAGATTTCGTTGTTTGAAAGGGAGGTATGGGAACTGACGGTTGGCGTCTGTGTAAAACTGAATGATCTTCATTCTCCAAAAATGGGTCATGTCTACAATCTCTGTTCCTTCTTCTGTCCAACTTGGTACCCTTCTCATTCAGACCTCTACCACTGTGCGAAATTAGGCGTTGTACTTATCAGACACTCTCTTTTAAAAATCAGATTTCTTCTATCTGCCGTGCTTGCTACTTGGAGCTTCGGGAATCAGTTCTGTGCGCCACTTCTGTCTGAAGAAGCCACAGACTCTGGTTTCTGCTTTCATTCTTTCAAGACTTGACTACTGTAATTCTCTCTTGCTGGCTGTCCACAGAATCTCTTGCAAAATTGCAGAAAGTCCAAAATAATGCTGCTCGCCTTGTCTCGAAATCTCCCGAAACCTCATGTTTCTCCCTTGCTTTTAAATCTTGAACTGGCTTCCTGTTGAAAAACCCCTCAAGTACAAACTTTCTTTGCTCTGCTACAAGGCATGGATGGCCTCGCTCCATCTTACCTCTCTAACTTCTGTCGACCAAATACTCCTTCCAGACAGCTTCGCTCTTCTTCTGACCTCGCATTCTGCAGATCCCCCGTTTTCGAGCCAGAACACTTGGTGAACGTTCTTTTTCTTTTCAGGGCTCCTTCCCGCTGGAACAATCTCCCTTCTGCACTCCGAAACTCAAACAGTCTTTCTTATCAAGTCCTCCCTCAAAACACTCTCTTCCAAAACATAATTTTTCTGCTCCTTCGTGGTGTGTGGGTGTGTGCGTGTGTGTGTGTGTGTGAGTGTGTGTGTGTGTGTGTGTGTGTGTTGTGTGTGTGTGTGGTGTGGGGTGTGTGTGTGTGTGTGTGGTGTGTGTGTGGTGTGTGTGTTAGGGCTTTGCTGTAAAACGCTTAGGGCTTTTGGGTTTTAAGATTAAGCGCACTAAATGTTCCTTATTATTATTATTATTATTAGTTTGAATAATCAGTAGGGAAGTGGGCTTGCTACACAGGTTATCAAGCTGATACCTCAGATGGCATTTAAGGCGATCCAGTTGTTGAAGTGATATGCTATAGTCATGCACTAAAGAAGTCATCAGCTTGAAACTGGTTGAGCGAAGGATGCACGTTAATTCTTTGCTGGCGAGGAGTGGATTGGGGTGAAGAATGGAAGTTTAACCGGAGGCCTTTAGAATCAGTTTCCGTCGCAAACAAGTTCTCAAGAACAACACATGGTTGGTGTATCTGGTCTTAGTTAAGGTGCACTTCAAGTACGAAACGGCATGTCACTTCACTATACACTAACATCCCCCCATCAAGATGGGCTGTCTGCTGTGAAACACTTCATGACCCAGAGTTCCTTGAAAGTTGACACAACTACTATTTTACGCTTGACAGAGCTTGTCTTGACCCTCAACACTTTGAGTTCGGTGATGAATTTTATCAACAGACAAAGGGAGTTGCAATGGGACACGAATGGGTCCATCCTATGCTTGCCTGTTCATGGGCTACGTGAATCCCAGATCTTCTCCCAATTTCCTGGACACCTACCAGAAGTCTTTAGAAGATTCATCGATGATTGCTTTGGCATATTCACGCTCCCTAAGCAAGAACTTCTTGACTTCATTCAGTTTGCAAAACCACTTCCATCCATCCCTCAAGCTTACCTATGAAATTTCTGACTCGTCCCTTGCTTTTCTCGACATACTTGTCAACATCCAGAAAGACTCACGACCCCTCCATACTACAGTACATTATAAAACCAACAGATTCTCATTCGTACCTTCTCTTCTCATCCAGCCCCACCTGCATCGAAAGACAGCACCCCTTTTCCAGTTCCTGAGGCTGCGCAGACTCTGTAGCTCAGACAGGGCTTTTGTGAAAGAGGCAACAACCATGGCTACTTTTTTCACTGCCAGAGGCTACCCTTTAGCCTTGATACAATCAGCCCTGGAACGAGCCAAGTCAATTTCCCGAGATGCCAAGCTCTCAAAAGCAAAGAAGCGGATGCTGCAGAGACGGACCGATGCATACAGACTTTGACCTATCACCCACACAACATACCCGTGAAAAACATTCTGTGTCACAACTTCTCGATCCTTAGGAACGATCCAACACTGAAAGATACATTCAACCAACCTCCACTTGTGGCTTTCAAGAGGGACAAAAGCCTTGGTGACCATCTTGTGCATGCTGCCTTCCATTCTACGTACCCTTCTGCTCAAGCTGGCAATTTCCCTTGCAAGAAACCTAAATGTAAAACCTGTACTTTTATTAACCCTGCAACAACTATCCAAGGCCCATCAGATCATAAGTTTCAGTGTGAAATCCTATTTCACATGCCAAACTCAAAATGTTGTCTATGTCCTGACCTGTACCTTGTGTGCCATGATGTATGTAGGAGAAACATACAGATCACTCAATGATCGCTTCAAAGAACACAGGGACAACATTCTGACAGGAAAAGATACACCAGTGGCAAACCACTTTACTTCTGAACACCATAACCTGTCGCACATCAGAGTGGCAGCGCTTTGGCGCAATGGACAAAAAGAGGGCCAGTACCGCAAATTCATGGAAAGCCAGCTAATACAACGCCTTGGCACTTTGAGTCCTATACGGACTCAATATCAGGGAATAAACTTGTTTCTCTCAAGCTGCAACCCCCCCCCCCTTTTCCCCCCCCCTCCTGCTCCCCCCCCCCCCATGTTCTATACCATGCTTTCCTTACCACCACCCCCTCCCCTTTCTCTGAAAACCACCACCCAGATGATCCTCTCCCTCCCACCTTCCCCCCCCCCCCTCTTGCCCCACCCCTTTTGTTGACCATATAAATACAGTTCACCTTTTCCCCACCCCCTCCCCTACCTTTTTGGCTGAACTGTGGTCACAAGAAACCTGCCAGCTTCCCCTACAAACCTCAACACTTCACTTCGTGACCAAGTGCTTACAGCACGAAACGTTGAAGACTTCTCCAAAAGGTACCTTTTTTCTTTACCTTTATATTTTCAAGTTATTTTTATCTGTTGAAAAATCAGAAACCCTAAGTGCTCCTGGCTGCTCTCGCCCCATATGGCTATATAATGATTCAATTCTATCTAGCAATCGTATTTGACTTAACCCTACTCCTTGGCCTGCTGCTGCTCCTTCAAGCTCTTCTTGCAATGAAGGGCCCAGTTCTTCATCATCTTCTTCTTCAACAGGATCAATTGCGTCAAAATCTTCAGCCATATTTTTTATTTATATTCTTTTTGTTTTATAAAAAAATGACCTCATACGGTTGTGACCTCGATCCATACAGAAAAGAGAAGGAACCCCATGGCGTAAAAGGAATAAGGCAGACTGTAATTAGTGTAAATACTCCATCAACAGTTCAGCCTGGACAAACTTTAATAGTTAAGTTCCCTAATCTTGGCGCTGACGATGTTATAATGCCAGGCACTGCTAAACTATCATTCAAAATAGATATTACATCGGCAGATCCTAATGCTACTGTTATTGCTAATTTAGGCAGAGCAATCGTTAAACATATGGTAAGCAAACTGGAGGGCAGTGAAGTCTTTGTACTAAACGAGGCAGACATTTTTGCCCTCTATTCTGATCTATGGCTGCCTAAAAAAGAAAGAAAAGAGAAAGTTTATCAGGGAATACAAAGCCCAAACGGTCTCAAGGACAGGCTTAAAGCGGGGGATGCAAAGAATGATGTTAAAGATGAGGCAGTAGCAGAAGCATTTGGCAACAGATTCTGCATCCCTCTAGATTTTTGAGCTGTTAAAGACGCATATGCCATTTACCAAGGCGCACTAAAAGAAAAACTTACTTATGGACTGACATTTAATCCTAGCGGTTCTGTCGTTTCTGTCTGAAGACCCTGAAGCTAAATACGCGGTTAGTGACATCTCTCTTGAGTTTGATGTTGTTACTAAACCCTGGACTGGCCAGAACAATCTTAACACAGTATAAAAATAAAACAGTTATTTATTATGAAAGGGTTAACACTCCATTACAGAAAAAGAAACAAGCAAGACACTCTCTGGAACATACATCTAAATCAGTCTCTGAAGTCTTTAAAAGGAATTTTGTTCTTGTTTACTGAAGAAACAACCCCTTTTCAGAGAGAATCAGAAGCGTTTTATAATCCAAAAATTGAGAAGGTCGACTGTGCATTAAATGGTAAGTCTGACCAGTTGTATTCGGGTCGTGGACTTTTACCCCACCAACATTTTGATGAAATAAGAAAGTTGTTCGCTGGAGGTAGGCAAAGAGATCCTGCAGTTGATCGTGTATGTAAAAAAACTTCGCCTTTATGATGTAAGACTCGAAGACTACTTAATAACCAAATATGGGCTGTGGCTGGATTTTAGATCCACATTTGACAACAGATTGTTTGGAAATGGAGAAAGGATAGGGCAAGATGGTATAAAAATAAATATTCACAAGAAAGCAGACGGAAACGCCCCAATACAAATGCATGTTTTTATGGTTTGTGATGCTCAGTTAAACCTTGAAGAAAACAGGCTAAAAGACGGAGCTTTTTAAAATACAAAAAAAATAACCCCTTTAAAAACAGAGGGTAGCTTGAAGTTTCTGCCAAAAATCCCACTGTTCTCTTATCGGGGGGGATTACTGGATGCGGGAAAACGTTTTTCGTACTTGTTTGTTACAAACAATCTACAGGTTTTTTTACGAGCACATTGTTTAATTCTCAAACCCCTTTAAGCACAAAAAGTCTTACAAAAAGGAATTTTTTTGGACAGACAATAATATATTTCTATTATCCTACGACAAATGACGACTTTTTTAAACATTATAAGACTTTTTTAGGGAACTGAAAACCTGTTTTTATTGATGACTGTTGGGCTGAACGAATTTTTGTTAAAAAAAAGAAAAGCCTGAAAAAGCTAGCCTTTAGGGCCCCCACGCTTAGTTTCGGGGGCCTTTAAAAAAAAATACAATGCTGTCTTAAAAGCTTTCGATCGCAGTTAAATCGGTTGTTTTATTTTACACAAGGACAAAGATAGTTTTGAAGAATGTTTAAAAAAATTATATAATAAGGGAAAAAGATGAGCTAAAAAAAAAAAAGAGCAGTTAGAAAAATTAACACGCTAAGCACTTACGGACACCCCCCCGTTCAATACTTTTTTTTATTGTGATTTTTTTAAAATTTTAATTTTTAAAAAAGAATTCTCGAGGGCCAAATCAAAAGCGCAGCACCCCAAAAATCCTGCAGTAGAGCAAAAACCAGCAGACACAACTGATTTTGTCTATAGGAGTGCCGGGAAAAAAGTTTTGGTTTTGAATAACAGATGGGGGGGTTTAAAAAAGGGGAACAAATTGAAGACAAAAAAAGGCAGCAATATCCTACCCAGAAGAGATGAAATTTAAGAGAAAAACGATTTTGGAAACGTGATACAAACTTCATAAAAGAGGAATGCTTGGCTTTGTTTCCGAAATTGATGGAATTTAAATTTTGAACACGAACCCCAATTAAACTTTATAAAACAAAAAATTTTAAAAAAAACCCCCTTAAATGCGGGGGGGGCCCCCTTTTTTTACCAGTTCCGGAACCAACAAAAAAACAGTTTAAAAATAACTAAGAAAGGGTTTCTGAATATATGCTACAGAGAAAAAAGCCCTTAGCTGAAGTGGGAGGCCCCCCCGTGGGGCTTACAATTTACCCCAACGCTACAGTCGCTACCTAGCAATAGATGATTTTCGCTTATTTATTACTCCGAGGGGGGAGATACTTTTTTGCCAGAACATGTGTTTATTAGAGGCTTTCAAAAAAAAGGGCTGAAAGCTTGGATGCCCCTTTTAAGTTGTTATTTTTATTTTTAAAACGGAGATGAAATAAAACCCCATGTACATCTGAAAAGGGTTACTGTGGGGTTTGAAAAAAGAAAAACAAACGAACTCGACTTTATTTCATTAAGTATGTTGTTTTTATTGCTTTTTACTCTGTTAATGAGGTGCTGTCAAAGGTTTAAAAAAGAAGTATGTACAAGATTAATTAAAAAAATAATCTATTTAAAAAAATCATTTCAGCGTTTAGATTTAAAGCAAAAAACTGAACTTCAAAAGGAAATAGAAAGCGACTTGGGATAAGATAGGATTACAGAAAAAAATATGCAAAAGCTTTAAATACTCTTTTCTTATTAATTAGGCTCTCAGCTTAGCTAGCGTAAGTGCGGGTCTAGGTTGCTGTTTTAGCTACGGGGGTTGGAGCGCCGGGGCCTTTTAGCTTTGGGGGCCTTTGGTGTAGGGTAGGCGCCATGTCTTATTGTAAGTCTGTTTTAAAAAATTAAACCCCAAAATTACAAAAACACCCTGCCATTTTGCCCTAGCATCGCAAAACTTTTTCTTTTAAGATTAAGAATAAGCAAATCTTTTACGGAGAAAAATTTCAGACGAAAATTAGAATTAAGCTGACGGTGAGTTTTACAACGGAAAAAAATTGAACTCAAAGGATGGAGAAAACTTTTACTTCCCGACGGGTAGACACTGATGAAATTTAAACAGAACATTGAAAAAAAACAAATGATCATTTAAAACCAAATATCCCCAAAAAAATAAACACTATTTTTTTTTTTTAAACTCACTGTATTTGGCGGGACAATTTGCAGCTCTTCACAACAAAGGATTTTTTAGGGGCAGGCTTTTTAGTAGAAAGAGTCTCTCTTAAATAAAACGGGGGGGTGTTTCATAACCCTCAACTTCAATACGTTTTCCTCCATATAGGATCTGTAGCTCTAATTCAAACATCCCCCTTCTGCCTCTCCGTAGCATACAAGTATCTTATTTTAGTCCAAACGGCAAATTTTTGAGCCCCCTGCACATTTCGTAATGCAAATTTTTTTTTTAAATTTGATTGCTTTTAGGGTTTAAGGCCTGTTGTTTTAAATTTTTCATTGTTATGACCGTAAGACTGCTGCAATTCCTAACCCATTGGGGTTTTGCGTTCTTTAAACCATAATTTCTCGTGATTTGATGGGTAACGGGCGTTCAGCAAAATTTCTTATTGTTTTCTACTGGGCTTGTGATCGTGGTTGCCGGGACCCTCTCCAAACGCAACTAGTTTTTTAAAAAAGTTGGTTTAAAAACCCTTTAAATCTTTACCATCATCAACTAACCTCCTAGGATATTTTTTTAATGGGCCTCGCATTTTTTTTTTTGAAAAACCCACACCACGCAGTTGAGTTTTTTATCCTTTAAAAGGTTCGGGTCTTTGTATCTTAAACCCAGTAAACAACTGTCAGAGCATACTTAAACTTTTTCTTCAAATTTGTCAGTGGAAGAAAAGCAAGCCCATCTGGTGGGTGTCATTGGAAGAGTTAAAAAATCTAGGCCTTTTTATTCTTTTGGGGGGGGCAGATAATTTCCCAAATTGCCTTTTTTGAAAGCCAGTTTTTCGCATTGATTTAGACACTCTACACTTTACTTAGTTTTTCAATAGCGGTTTTTCCTTTTTCCAATACCCTTTAGGAAATAATATATTTTGATTTCGTTTTGGGGGCCCATAAAAAGGGACGGGGTTTTTTTTAATTTTTTTTTTTTAGTTTGTTTGTGAAAAATTATGATTTCCCATAACCAAAAAAACCAATTTCTGCTATTTTGTTCTTCTGAGGTTCTAAAAGAGAAGTTCTGGCGGGGGCGATGTTAGAAACTTCTTTCCGCACAAGTAATACTCATTCATTGCGTCATCAAGTCTGTAAATGTGTGCTCTCTGCCCCTTTCTCTTAACTTTTTATTAATAAAGCAAGTGAGCTTTTTGTTTTTTTCTCTAACCCTCTTCCCCATGGGCAAAATTTCCCATGCCTTGTTTATGACGTTCTCTTTATGGGACCGCAATTTACTAAAAATAATTGCTTCCAGGAAGGCCAAAGGCATTAACAAAGCTCCTCCCCCACCAAAAATTTACTCCTGCCATCTTTTTAAAAAATCAATTTTCTTATAAAATTAACTTTCTATGAACTAAATATTTTTGGGATAATCCCCTTTAACAAGAAAGTCTTTTACGCAATCCTGAGTAATTACAACTATAACCTTAACAACATATCAATGTTAACCTTCCAATCACTGGGGTTCATTTTAAACATGTTTTTTCTAAAACCCCTATAGCCATACTAAGGGCCCCAATTACAGCCGATGGTAATCGTATTTTATAATCTTTTGTTCACTCACTTTTTATTAAAATAAAAAATAAAATTTAAAAAATATATCGAAAGGCTGTCAGTGCTTTTTTTTTCAAAAAATTTTTGTTGTTAAAACAAAAATAAGGGGCAACAGTTTTTGGGGAATTTTTCTTCTTTCCCAGTTGGGGGGGTTTTTTCCAACAAAATTTTGCAAGGGTTAATAAACTAAACACCAACGATGGCCTGCAAAATTAAACCCCGTTAAATCATGGTTTTAAAAGTATTATTTATTTTTTATTGTTTTTTAAAAAAGGATTGTGACGAACTATTAAAAATGGAGGAGCGGCGCACTTAGCAGACAACTGCCATAAGAAGATTTTTCCTCTGGCTGCTTGTGGAAAAAATAAACGTATTTAGGTGTTGAATAAGATTGAAAGATCAACAACGCTACTTCAGACGTTAGAAGTACACCAGGTACGAGCACAGCAGGGTCAAAAAAAGGTTGGTCGGGGGGGGGACAATGATTAGTCTTATGCCCGTTAGTAAGTAAGTGGCGCCAGTTGATTCAGAAGAGATTTAAAATTGACTTATCACAAGATCCCGGTTTTTAAAAAGTCCCTAGAAAACTCCGCATGTGAAATGTTTACAGATTTGGAAAAAAATGTTTTTGCCCATTCATCAGGGGAAATTACTTTTAAAACTATTAATTTTGACATATTAAAATTTAACGCAATAAAAAAAATGACGGAAGAAGACACCGGGACAGCCAAAAAGAATGCGCCACGGGGAATGTACCAAATGAATGTACCACAAGTGATAATGTTCAAAACTAAAAATCCCCGACGTATTGAGGCTGGAGTAAAATGGATGGAACAAACGCAAAAAAAAAACCAAACAACAAAACAAAAAATTGTTAGATAGTAATACAAACCCCCGCCAACAAAACCAAAACCCAAAAAACGATAAATGTTTTTATGTTTTGCTGCTGTTGTTTCTGTTGGGGGGTTTTTTTTGCATACAATACCTAACACCCTACCTAACAACAAAGCTGCAAGCCCCCACAGTAAAAAAGAAGAACCGCTTCTCAAAAAAAAGTACAACCTCCTCATAAAAAAACCCATTTTCTAGTAATAGTTTTTAAGAACTTAGATAAAGACAAAATTAAGAACAGATAAGTACATGTTAATTAGTTATAAAATTCTTTTTTAAAATTAAATGCAAATAAATTCAAGTAAAGTGTAGTAAATTATAAGTTCTTGTTTAAAATTAATTCTTAATAATCCAGTTAGGGTTTTTAAATAAGTACTAGTTTAATTCTTAATTTTGTACGGCCAAGTCACAAGTTAATTTTAAAAGTTTTCCCCTGTCCTACAGCAATGAAAACTCAGGACTGACGTAAGTTCTCTTGTTTGTTAAAGACTGTATTTCTTATTTAACAGCAGTTTTGTTTACTTGATGAGGTGAGCGAGAAACATTTTTGGGTAAAATACTTGTTTTTAAATAGAGGTTTTCTTGTAGTTATCGTGAGTTAATATTTTTTTTTGACAATTCTTTTTCTTTTGCCCTTTGCTTTTTTCTTACGAATCTGGCTGGCAACGCTGACATCTTCGACCGCAAACCAACAATTTTTGATAACTGCCCTTAATTCATCCTTCATCTTTCCAATCACTTTCTGTTTTCAGTTGAAGTAAGGACTGTCTTTTGGGTAGTACATTTTCAAACCATCCATCGTTCCTTTTGCCACTTCTTTTTCTAAACCTTAAAAGAAGTTTCTGTGGGGGTCTAAAAAAAAAAGTCATGTCTGTTAAAAAGGGCTCTTGCTTTGGGGACCGCTTTTAAAGTAGCGCAGAAATTCTAACATCAATAAATTGACAACTTAATACAGAAAGCCGATTTAAAACCGGCTTGTCCAACTTAACATCCTTTTTCTTCATCATAATGCCCAAACCAAAACGTCGTTAAATCTTTTAAAGTCTTGATGTTAGGTTTTAGAGGCAAATTAATTGCTTTTGGGTTTTTTTTTGTAACAATTTTAATCTTTTTCGTTTTTGTGGATTTTTCCCCTAGTTTGCCAAACAGCTGTTGTTATCAGTTTAAAGAAGTCTTTTTCTTTTAAGCGTCGGTGGGTTGGGTTTTAAGATCAGTATTTTTCTTGATGTTGGCCTCATAAAGGGGTCTTATCAAAAGTAATTTTTTCATGAACAGCAGTCAGTTTCAATCCGTGCTTAGGGAAAATGTAGGGTCTGTAATGCCAACATATTTTGTTTTATGCCAGTTGGGAACAATTTAGGAGGTTCTGTGGGGGTCATCTTTAAGCTTTCTGCGGCCAAGGGAAAAAGTTTTGGGGATCGGTTAACTTTTTGAAATTCAAATCACTTCCCAAAATTAGCCTGCGGTTATCAGTCGGAAGCTGTGACAACTACCTAACACAGTATTGACGTCATAGGGCCCTTTTATCATTTAAAGTTTTTTCATGGGGGCGGTTGATCATGGCCCTCCATACAGATTGTTGCGTTTCTAATAATTAAATAGTTGGATGGTTTGTTGGGGCATAAAGTTAAATATTTGTTGTTGGGTTTGCAGTAAAGGGGTGGGCCAGCTAAAACCTCTCCTCAGCCCCCCCTTTTAAAACTTGAAGGGGGGTAGACAAAATTAAGTCAATCGAATGTTTGTAGACTTTTAAAAGCATCCCAAAAAGGCCTGGGGGAGAGATGTAATGTGCTGAGCAAAACTGTAATGTTTCCTGCTGTAGTTCTGTAATTCTGAAAAACGTCTGCTAATAAACACCGCAGCCAATAATTTGTCATGATAACGCCCCTCGTTTCACAGTGTAATTCTGGCCGGGTTTCTGAGCAATTCATATTCAGAGTCAGTTATTCTTTTCCTCTAAAACTAGAAAAAAAGCGCTTTGAAGGAAGGATCTTTTGCAAACCTTCCCCCGAGTTCTGTATTTATAAGGGTAGCCCCTTTACGCCTAAAAATGGGTCAAAGTATTGTTTAGTGATTGGAAAATCGGGGAAAGAGCCTGTAACTTTTCTAAACCCCCATCAGTGTTGGGGGGGAGAGCATAAAAGGATAAAGAGTCAAGAGTAAAAGTAAAGTTTCTTTTCTGAAGATTGTGCAAGCAGGTAAAACCCCCTTAATTCAGAATCACTGCTTGCATGATAAAATGAGAATCTGCCTCGTAGGTTAGAAAAAAATAGGCAGTTTTTCCATTTTTGGGGGGCAAACCTTAAATTTTGAAAAATTACAAAAGTTTGCGCGGCTCCTCCAAATTTGCCAGTAAGTGTCGGGTCTCTTACTATGTCGCCCAATAAATTTTTTCTGTTACATTCCCAGGGTGTAGATGTCATGCGTTCTTGTCTTCAGGGGTCAAACAATGTCTGAAAAATTTAGTTTGGGTTATACTGATTTCGAAGTTTTTTTTCTCGCCTAAAAATTACTGCGGTTGGACCCCGTAAATTCTGGTGTTGTGTTTGGCCGTCTGACCTAACAACAAAAACGCATAGAACAGTCTATGGGGGTTTTAAGGATGTTTTTTGTTTCTTGTTTTTTACGTAACGTAAATTATGACGTCACTTGAAATGACATAGGAACACTGACGAAAAAAATAATATAAAAAGAGAAGGGACAAGAATAAAGGGGCCGAGGCTTTGGGGTTTCCCGCCAAATTTTTTTGTTTTAATCATCATTTTCTCCGGTGATTCTATGTGGAGAGGCTGACTTTTAAACAGTATTAGAAAGAATTCATTTTTGTATTTGGGTACTTTTTGACGGTACCCCCGGGAATTGTGGGGAGAAATGTATTTTTTTTAAAAATTTTTGTAAACTGTGTCGCCGAGAGTGACTTAAATCTCCTGTAAGAATATTTAATATGAGCTCTAATTGTACCACCGCATGTGTGTCGGTGGCTGAATTTATTGATGTGAACACTGTAGTATAAATACACGGAGAAGTTAATATTTGTTTTAGATCAACGGTACGTCGAATCGAAGTTTATTGTGTTCTATGGAACTTTGGTGAAATTGTGTTCTCCGGGATTCAATATTGATTGCTGTGCCTTGTGAATCTGCAGTTCTTCTATGGTTTACTGTGCTTTATGAATCTGCGGTTCTTCTTCTGTGGATTGCTGTGCTTTGTGAATCTGCGGTTCTTCTGCTATGGGTTACTGTGCCTTGTGAATTTGCGGTTCTTCTTCTGATAGTTCGACGTAATATATTGTGCTTGCTGTGTTGAGACCCTGTTTTCTTCTTCGTCGCTTGTGTTTGTGAACGGCTGTGTTTACCGTGTGGGGACCTTGGTTATCCTTCTTCGTCTTATTTTAGTGCTGTAGACTGTGGCTTGGGTACTGTGGAACTGAATGCGTTGATTGTATATGTGAGACACTGTGGACGGCGCCGGCGAGATATGTGAGTTATATCAAGATACGTAGTATGATACGCTGATATATGATGATTGAAGTGTCTTATGTATTGATGTCTTAATTGACGTGCATTGATCTGTATTCTATGTAACGGCATGTATTGATTTGATAACGATTCATATTGATGGTTCAGGCAGCATATAAAAAGAAGAAAATCTTACACGTGTGTTGCCTGGCTATCTATGTTCGTATGGTGTGGGTGTGTGTAGGGGAAAAGTCGTACACGCATCCAAACTTTTGAGAGCGAGAGTCAGACAACAAAACACGCACCACACACCATCCGTAACACTGTTGTGGACCATAGTACTGTGGCAAGATTGATTCAAAGTCAGCATAAACCACGTATGGACTCATTTGCATTTTGTGTAAATTTTTAAAACTAACTTTAGAGCCTGGTTTAGGTGTGAGGAGTTTGGTTTCACAGTCTACAAAACTTTTACAATGAGTTCTATGACTGGCAGCTGCTTCTATAGTGGGATTCTGACCAAACATCTTCTACAAAAGCTCTTGTTTAAAATTGTCTTTTGTAGTATAAGCCATAAGTCTGCTTATTGTTCTGATTAATACATAATGGCTCTTTGTACTATCTGCAAACAGGATCAAGTCTACATGTTTGTTAAGAGGTTCGCCTAAAGTAGGGGCGTTGGGGAGAAATCCTTAGAGGCACTAGATTGTCTTTCTTAGACCATGTGTATACGTTTACAGTGATTGGTTTGTTTTGTTCTTCAAACTGAGATATACTGTTTATACTTACTGAAAGTTATGTTATCAAAGTTCAGCTCTTGCTTATATTGTTCATAATTAGAGACTCTGTTTGCATGATTTTTAACAGGATGTAAATACGCTAAAACACACCACATAAAACACATGTTGTCAGAATTATGTATGTTTAAAAAATGCCCGTTTTAACTCTAACTCTTTTGGAAGAGGAAGGTAAGAATTGCTGACTATAGGATAGAACTTTGTTTGCCTCAATCTGATTTCAAGGACTGTCCCTTCAGACCAGCCAGAACCCCTTAACTTCGCCTCCTCACTTGCATGGTTAAACTGTGTAAGCATGTAGTCAGCCCAGTCAGAGTTAAAGTCGTAATAGCTGATTACTTCTTTCTGTTTAGTTGAAACCCAGACATCCATGTTACTATCGTCCGGCGTTATATAATCAATCAGAACGGCCAACAGCACTTTTACAGGTGGTTCGCGTTGAAGAGACTCTGGGATTTTAGAGATAGCATGTGCCACGCTTTCATGAACGTTTGTAGGGTTAATGATGTCCATGTCTACTTCACTAAACGTATTGCTTAATTGTTTTTCTTTCAATATCAAATATTTCTTCCATCATATATAGTTTTCCATCCTCAAATTTACTTGTGGTCGTCATTTTTAAAGCCACAATATTTACGTAAATCAAAAAAAATAAATGTATATAAAAGTAAGTAAAACGCTCTTTTATTCTTCACCCAAGCATCACAACACTTCAAGACACGTTAACCTTACAATAACACCCGCTAATATTTTAGCTTTTTCTGAATCACTACAATCAATGTTTATCACTTTGATTGCTTTGTTAAATAGTTCACTATGATCTTTTATTATATTGTCTATATCATTCTCAAACCCAAATTCACTAAAATCAATGTTTAACAATTTCATTGTTTCGTCAAATAGTTCATTACAATTCTTTAAATCAGATTCACTGAGTTCGACATCCATTTTTAAATCTAAAATAAATAAAAAAAATAATTGTAAATTCATAGTCTTTTCTAATCGTAAAACCTAACCTTCATTAAAGTAAATAGTTACTCCTTCAGGGCTGGGAGAAAAAGTCAGATAAACATCTTCATGAGTCATATAATCAAGTAAAATAGCAAACAACGTTTTTGCCAGTGGAGGCCAAGAATCTGGTATTTCACTGTTGTCCTGCGTCACGTTTTTCTCGTATTTTTATGTGATTAAAAAGATCAGTAATTGATTCTTCAAACCTACTCTTTAACTCTTCTCTATTAGCCTGCCAATCCAACTCGTAAAGTATATTAGTAAACTCTTTAATAACTACTTCGAGCTTCATTTTTAAACCAGAAAAAAATCATAAATTAAAAAAATTAATTAATCAGTTTCTCTTGTAAATTCAACTGTTATTCATAGTCTTTTCAAATCCTAAAACCTGATCTTCATTAAAGCGAATAGCTACTCCTTCAGGGGCTGTAGAAACAGTCAGATTAACATCTTCAGGAGCTATATTATCAACCAATATGGCAAACAACTTTATAATTGGTTGGGACCAAGAATCTGGTATTTTACTGACAGCTTCCAATACACTTTCTCGCATGTCTATGCGATTAAAAAGATCAGTAATTAATTCTTCAAACCTGTTCTTTAACTGATCTTTAATCACCCTCCCTCTCCCAATCCAACTCGTAAAGTATATTAATAAGCTCTGTAACTACTTCGGGCTTCATTTTTAAAACCAAATTAAAAACAACAATTAAAAAAATTAAGTAATTAGTTTCTCTTGTTTTGTGCAAGAATCAGAAGAAGTTATATGTGTGTGCGTGAGTGGGCAGGGAGGTTTAATTAACTAGATCAATCAGCCCCAGATCGTTTTGACCTGGATTACTGCACTGCCTTGTAGGGCAAAACGCTCGCACCCACACAAACAAACAACAAACAAACAAACACACACACAATAGATAGGGAGGTGCTTGTGAGGGAAAGTGAAGGGGGCTTTTTGCGGTTCACACTTGAACGACGTAAATTCGAGACAGCCACCAAAAGAACTTATCAAAGTCCTGAATATTGATCACAGGATCTGTTCAAAGTTCTATCGGCGGCCGCCTGAAAAGGCAGCCTTAAAGCAGCAAAACGGCGAAGCGGATGAAGATGAAGCAGGTAACCACAGCAGCAAAACAGCGAAGCCACAACAGCAAAAAAAGTCATTTTCATTATATACAAAGTCATGGAATCGAAGTGTCAGCAGGTAACCTTTGACCGGCCATGGCTGGAGCGCTGACAAGGGTTTTTTCCCTCCCTCTCATGACCTTTGACCGACCATGGCTGGAGCGCTGGTAGACGTGCTTGATTAGTAAACTCACGGGAAAAGCCCCGCATCAACCAACCGACCGACCGATCGATGATTCAGACGGCGCACGAGCTGGGAGGTTGCTATCATGACCTTTGACCGACCATGGCTGGAGCGCTGGCGTCTCTTTAGCTTGTAGACACGCTTGGTTGGTCATGGGAGGATTGTGGATCAATACACATTGGTTGTTTGGGGTAGCCCAATAGTTTCTTATCTCCTCACTACTCAAAAACATTGCCTTTAATTCTTTTCTCATTGAGTAGATTTCAAAGAAAGATAGTCCAACGGTAGAAAACCTTTGAAAATATGGTTTCAACAAAGAGGCTATCTCCCTCAGTTTGCAAGAGTATGAAGGGAGAGATTCCAATATGTTCTCTCAGCCACTCATCCCATTTTTCCTTGTGCTTTCCACTTTTCTTCTCTTCTTCAAAGATGTCAAAAGTGACATGTAAAAGACTGCCAAAATTGTAGATTAAAACACATGCTAGTTGCCTCCTGCCTTTGAATTTGCCTATACCCTTCCTTCAGCTTTCTAATAGCAATCTCTGAAGCCACTATTTCTTCTGGAGCAAAAACAAAGACTTCTTTTCTCACTTTCTTACTCACATCAACCTCTTTTGATTGTAAGTACCGGTGAAGTTCTTCTGATGACCTCGTCTTTCGTTTCTTCGCTTCAGGCTCCCCATACAACGATGTCAGTTTTCTTTTGGAATAGTGGGAAATTTAGGTAGTTTTCCATTCTGAGACGGTCCTTCAGCTTTCATTTGAGTTAACACTTTAACAAAATCGTTGTGGTAGCTAAGATTCTCTTTAATAGTTAAAGATTGTTCATCGTTCCACACAGACATCTGACCTTCCATAGTCGGAGAAGGTAGAATTAAAGTTGTTGGCTGTTGTGAATAATTTAAAAGTTCTTGATGCGCAATTTGATTTTCTAAAAGTTCTCTCTCTAATTCTAAGAAATACTATCTTGCAACATAGATAATATTTCGTTTAAACAAAATCTTTACAGGCAAACACTTCTCTCTCACAGAAAAAGCACCACACACCCGCACAGCACAACGCCACCAAGAGAAATGGCAAGGGAGTTAATACAGAACTGTGTTATGCGTCATACATCGAATGTTCTAGAATAACTGCCCCAGTGAAAAATGATGTCATACCCCCTGTCTATTGGTTGAATGTGCGCGCGCGATGATTAATACCGCAGGTTTGTGTCGCATTGCAACACCGCTGTCGGGACAGTAATGACAATTTATCGATTTGCGGTGGAGGAGGCAGGGGCGGGGGGATAAACGGGGTGGTGGTGGTCTGCTAATAGTGTCATTGAATGCAAGTTGTTCCTTTCAGAGATCAATACACAAGCCAGCGGGGCGGCCACTGCGTGTGGTGGTGGAGTGAACTGACTGGCATGCTTGATCAGTTCCACCCTTTTTACAGAGATTGTTGCTGTTCACAGTTGGAACAATTGACAGCGCCTTCTCTAATTTTATTCCCTGGAGTGTAATTTTGTTAGATTCGTCGCCCCCTTTTAATGGAAAGTCGATTAGAGGTTGGGT
>JAFLJL010016520.1:0-5000 GCA_018398815.1 Conus ventricosus
TCATAACTTCCTCCCCCTCCTTTCCGCAAACCCATTACCTCTCCCCTCGCCTTTCTTAATCTGTTTCTGTGATTCCTTTTTATGAGAGCTATTCAGGGTTGGGCTTCCAATCGGGTTGCTGATCGGCAAAATAACATGAATTTGATACCTCTCCATTGAAAGGTCCTAGCCCTCCCCCCCTCCCCCCCCCCCCCCCCCCCCAACCCCCTAAAACAAGCAAAAGATTGAATGATAGCCATCTTTGTTTACGGAAGCAGTCGTGCATGCCTCACCTTGATCTACAGCGGGATTAGATTGCTCTAGGATGAAGAAATGTGATACCACTGTCCATTGTGATATAGCAATAGGAAGCGTCAGATCTAAAATAACCTACGTGTATGTCTTTTGCAACTTGGTTTATTCATCATTGTTTATTAATCTACTTGTTTTACTGTTACCTTTTCTCTGTTTGTGTAGTTGTTGATTTGTTTGGTTGAGTTCACATGGACGAGGTGATTTGTTTCTATACCTTCATGTATCCTTTTCCTTTCTTCTTTGTTCTGTTTGAGTCATGTTCTAGCGTTTGTATTTGGTTACAACATTGACCGTATTTTATGTGTATAATGTTGTTGACTGTAGTAAAACAGAACAGGTAGGGCTACGTGTGCTTCAGCTTTCAAAAGAATGATTTGAAGGCACGCTTCCGCTGAATCAATAAATGATGTTGAGCTGCCTTTTGTTCGTATATTTCATTTCCTGTTCCAATTCATACTGACGATTCAAAAAAGGAACAATTATATTAAGAATCTAAAACACAGTAACGGATAAGGAAACATCCACGGCACACACACACAACACACACACACACACACACACACACACACACACACACACACACACACACACACACACACACACACACGCGCGCGCACGCACGCACACGCACGCGCGCACGCACGCACACACCCACCCCACTCCGCACACACACACACACACACACACACACACACACACACACACACACACACACACACACACACACACACACATTACCACCACCACTACCACCACCACCACCACTACCAGCTGTAACTGCAACTGTAAAAACAGTTATAACAACAACAACAACATCAAGAACAACATCATCTTCAACATCATCGTCATCATGAACACCAACGCTAGCAGCAGCAGCAGCAGCAGCAGCAGCAGCAGCGATAAGAAACATACAGCAGCAGCCCAACAAAAGAAACAAAATCAAAGCAAAAAAACCCAACAACAACAAAAACAACAAAACAAAACAACCTCTGACGCAGCCATTCGAGAAGTGTCAAACCTGACGTCAACGTGATTACAGATACGTCACTCAGATTTGCACAGCACGATACTCCACGTCCAGAGTTTGTTTGCTACTCTGTTTGTTCATTTTCTGTGTTTTTTTTCTTACGATCTTCGAGCAGGTAAGATATCATCGGCGACTTGCTGTTATTAGACTGCTCAAACCAAAGGCAGTTCTGCAGAAATTCTGTAATCGGATTTGTTATAGTGATTGATCAGTCTCCCTCACGGAATACCAAACTTCAGCTGATCAACTGCATGTTGGTGACAGTGTCATGCAACCACCTTACCAACTGAGCCGTAAGCAACACTTTATTCAATCAATCTGCCCGTCTAAATTTTATGGCGAACTGAGGGTTCGGCCTGACCTTTAGTCCTTCAGATGTCTTGCTTTTAAAATACTTAAGTTGAAGTTGCTTTTTTTCCCTGTACCATATTATCTCGCAGTGGTGACCGTCTTCTCCCTTAACGTAAACAACAAACAAACAAACAGCAACAACACAACGCAACAACAATAACAACAACAACAACAACAACAACAAAATAACAAGTCTGTTACTGTTCATTCATCAAAGAAACGACAACAAACAATGCTCAACTCATATACGTGACAGGTCTATGTTTTCGTTGACCTTATTTGTCTGTTTATTATCACTACTTGTAATTCTTTTGTTGAGGCCTCGTCCAATTCGCACATGTCATTGGTCTCAATTGCACTCTCTCCTTTTTCTTTTCTTTCTTTAATACTAAATCGAAATAAATGAGTTCAGGAACGTAAACGATAAAACATAACAAGTGGGTATGTTTTTCCCATAAGGAAACCTAACACAGAGTAACTTTATTCAAACTGCACAGCCTTAAATCATGTCCCAGTTCTCACATCCTCAAACTCCCCCTCCCCACCTAAGTCCAAAATCTTTGCCAAGTCAATACATCGTAACAGTTCAGTTTGGCCATCGCTAGTTCCCCACCCCCCCCTCCCCCCCCCCCCACTTTAGAGTTGTCGTCTATGTATTTGTCTGACTTTTATTTCAAGTTTAAAAGGCTGTGCCAGTCTTGAATAAAAGTTACTCTGTAGTTAGTTTCCTTATGGGAGCAAAACATACCCCACTTGTTTACTTTTAATACTAAGCAAAAAACGAACCTACGTCAATGTGATTTGTAAGCTATCGGTTTCTCCTGCACGAGTGACATAAGATCACCCACTTTTGATCTCATATTCTGGAGAGTTTTTCTTCCCCACCTCATTCATAGAACGATGGAAGAGCAATGGAAGCCTACGTCATTCAGCAGACCAACCAGTAAAACTGGGTTTTAAAACTCGCCACCCGTACGTTGATATATAATATATAACAGACAGGAGTGTACCTCAAATAAGAATGGTGGAATGGTCATATCTTACACTCGATAACCCCACCAGAACGACTACAACATTAAGACAGGTAGTCGCCAAGAAGTCGTCCCTATTCCAGGCGCCAGCGGGATTCGACCTCGCAATATTGACTGTCCGTCACTGCTCTCACTAGCTGAGGCGTCGAAGTGCTCTTCCAGCAGAGAAATGACAGACTAACACCATGTGCAGCACGAGCACAAACCACTGCGTGATTGTTTTTTCAGCGATATTCCTACAACCAGGGTGGCGAGGTTGAAAACAACAACAACAACAACAACAACAAAACAAACTGATCGCACTCTGTTCTTTGCCGCACCCTCTTCACGCTGGCTTGCAAGGTGAGCTTCATCCCGTGTATACATCCCATTGGGAGGTCGTACGTTAGAGAGAGAGAGAGAGAGAGAGAGAGGGAAGAGAGAGAGAGAGAGAGAGAGAGAGAGAGAGAGAGAGAGAGAGACAAAGAAGAGAGAAGAGAGAGAGAGAGAGGAGAGAGAGACAGACAGACAGACAGATAGAGACAGAGAGACAGAGACAGAGACAGAGAGAGAGTAGACAGAGAGACAGGACATACAGACATACAGAAGAACGACAGAGACAGACAGAAAGAGATAGAGAGAAAGTGAAGAGAGAGAGAGAGAGAGAGAGGAGAGGAGAGAGAGGGAGAGAGAGAGAGAGAGAGAAGAGAGAGAGAGAAGAGAGAGAGAGAGAAGAGAAGAAGCCAGAGAGGAGAGAGAGAAAGACAGCCAGAAGAAGAGAAGAGAAGGAGAGAAGAGAGAGAAGAGAGAGAGAGAAGAGAGAGAGAGAGAGAGAGAGAGACAGCAGACAGACAGACAGAGGAGATACATGAAGGAAGGATATGAATGGAGGAGGAAGAGCAAGAAGAAGAAGAAGAAGAAGAAGAAGAAGAAGAAGAAGAAGGACGAGGAGAGGAGGAGAGAGAGAGAGGAGAGAGGAGAGGAGGAGAGAGAGGAGAGGAGGAGAGAAAGAAGAAGAAGAAGAAGAAAGAGAAGAAGAAGAGAAGGAGGAGAGGAGAGAGAGAGGAGAGAGGAGGAGGAGAAGAAGAAGAAGAAGAAAAGGAGAAGAGAAGAGTAAGGAGCAGAGTAGAGAGAGAGGAAAAAGACTGATGAGATAGAGAAGGCAATCTCCCACAGGGCTTCTTCCACTGCGAGCTGTCTGATGTTGGGGAGGAAACACTGTATTGGCATCACACTCACGGTACTCACAGCTCGTTACCACAGCCAAACGCACGGTGTTTACGTGCACCATATGAAGGGCTTTAACGCACACACACACACACACACACACACACACACACACACACACACGCACAAACACATACACACACACACACACACACACACACACACACACACACACACACACACACACACACACACACACACACACACACACACACACACGTTTCTGTATTTTTGCATTTTGTTTGTTGTATGTATCTTTAACATTTCCCCTTTACTGTTAATGCAGTGTTCACAGTTTTCATTACCTCACACATTTACACTCACACACACACACGGGCGCACACACACACACACACACACACACACACCACACACACACACACACACACACACACACACACACACACACATACACACACACCACAAACACATACACACAACACACACACACACACACACACACACACACACACACACACACACACACACACACACACACGCACATGCATTCGCACGCACGCATATACACACTCAGCATGCACGCACGCACGCACGCACGCACGCAAACACGCTTGCACGCACGCAAGCACGCACGCACGCACGCAAGCACACACACACACACACACACACACACCACACACACACACACACACACCACACACACACACACACACACACACACACACACACACACACACCATGGGAAACATAAAACCGTCATATGATATCAGCTATTCTAAATTGAGAAAAGAAGAAAATATTAATATTATGAATTCAATTGCAAAATACACGTATCTATGAAAACATCAAAACCATCTTCAGGTTTTTACAGACGGCTCCGTACTTGACAATGATAATGTTGGTGCGGCCTTTGTCATACCGGCACTGAAAATTGAAAAATGTTTCTACATGGGCAAAAAAAAACTGTCAATTTCTACAGCCGATTTGACAGCCATCATGCTTGCGTTAGAATTCTTGGTGAACTTTCCAATGACAGTATTTAGAACTGTGATATTGGTGGATTCTAAATCGGTTTTATGTTCACTGAACTCCTTCAGTACCGATACACGGCCTGACCTTATGTACGAAAT
>JAFLJL010016520.1:10000-15000 GCA_018398815.1 Conus ventricosus
CACGAAGTTTGATGAGATGAAGGCAGAGATGAAAGAATTCCGTGACAGTTTTGCTGCCCTACATGGTGAGGTTGAATCCCTGAAGGAGGAGGTGAGGGACCTTCAACATGAGAACGCAGACCTACGCAACACCAACGACAACCTGATGAAGAGGATCCAGGACTTGGAGAGGAAGACAGACGACCTGGAGGGACGGTCGAAGCGGAACAACGTTATCTTCTATGGACTTTCCCGCAAAGACAGCGAGACACCGCAAGACTGTGAAAGTATTGTGAAGGACCTGCTTAAAGAAAAACTTGAAATAAGTGGTGATACAGAATTCGACCGCGTTCATCGCCTTAACTCCAAGCAGAATTCACCAGTTATTGGACGCTGCACCTTTTTCAAGGACAAAGAAAAAATTCTTAAGGCAAAACAGAAACTGAAGGGCACTCAGGTGTTTTTGGGAGAGGACTTCTCGTTCCGGGTGAGGGAAATAAGAAGACAGCTTACCCTCATCTGAAGAAAGCACGTAGTGAGGGAAAGCGTGCCACTATGGTGTTCGACCATCTCCTTATTGAGGGTAAAAGGTACGGACTAGTCGATGGACAAAATCTCCGTGAAATTCAATAGGGGGGTGGCCTGCCCGCAATGACACCGGTGACACCGGCAACTGAACTCTACGACGTGTTAACAGTCCATGCAGAACGGGAACTGAGCCGCACAGAAAGCGAGTCGTGTGCTGTGAAAGATAAGCTTGATGACAGAGTTGGCACTAAGTTGTCCGGGGTGAAAGGACGGGGTCAAATGGGATCACAGACGAAAGAACTGTTGTTAATAATCCTCATGACTGTTTGATAATGTTGTTTTTTCTGATTTTTGTACAACATACATGCATTAAACAAATGCACTGATGTCATAAGCGAGGGGAAGGATGTACATATTTACAATGAATTGAACATTGATCTGTTTAATGAAATTGACGAAAAAAGAGAAGGTAGTGTGAAATTGTATCAAAAGAAAAGAAGTGATATTAGTGTGGAAAGTGATATTTGCGAGAGTGTACATGAACGAATGGATGACCACAGAACAAATAATGTTAATATGCATGAAAATGTATCATCAATATGTTCTAATTCACACCATCTTGATGGAAATCGTACCAGTTATTTATTTTTACACTGGAATGTTAATGGACTTCTTTCTAAAATTAATCAAAAGGAATTTCTATCTTACCTATTCAATTTCGACATTATATGTCTTGTTGAAACGTTTGTAGAGAATCTGACTCTTAATATTTTCACAAACTATACAAGCTTTATAAAACCAGGGATAAAACTTTCAAATCAAGGGAGACGATCTGGGGGTATAATGTGTCTTGTTAGAAATGAGATAGTGCCTTTCATTCATGAGATCAAGGTAGATAATCCCAATGTACTTTTGCTCCTGATTGACAGAATTTGTTTGATTTATCAGGGAATGTTTTGTATGTGTGTTCGTATGTGCCCCCTGAAGGCTCGCCTTTTATACCCACTTAGATATTGACAACGGCATTAATTCACTTGAAGAGTGTATTGTTGACTGTATACTTGAATATGGCAATGTGCATGTGATCCTCTCCGGTGATTTAAACAGCAGAACTGCAAATTTTTCTCCTGATATTTTACATGACGATGAATTTGGTACTAGTATTGAAAGTTGCTCTGCGTTTTTTAATAGAAAATCAGCTGACCAGGTACTGAATAACTACGGAAAAAATTTGTTGAATATGTGCACTACTCTTGGTTTTATATTCTTAATGGTGTATGTAATGGAGACCTTGATGGAAATTATACGTTTGTGTCTCAGTCTGGAAACAGTGTTAATGATTATTTCTTGCTTTCTAAAGAATTGTTCTCCGTTGTCTCCTCGTCATGTAGATTAGTAGTTTCAGAGAGAGTAGAATCTGATCACTTACCACTTGAATTTCATTTAAATGTGGTTAAGAATGCTACCATTTCTTCTGGAGTTGAAAATGTGAATAAGTATATTGAAAAGTTTGTGTGGAATAGTGATGTAACACAGTCTTATTTGGATGCAATGCATTCCTCTGAAGTGTTAAGCTTACTTAATTATGCGTTAATTTGATTGAGCATGACTACAACGAAGCTCTGAATGTTTTTGTTGAGACTGTTAAAACTTATGGAGCTTGTTTGAAGAAACGAATTTATATTGATAATTTAACTAAAAGTAGTGACTGGTATGATAAAGAATGTAAATCAAGTAAGGGAAAAGCGAAACGTTTATTGCAAGTTTTTCGGCAAACGAAAGATCCAACCGATAGTGATGCTTACTGTGTAGCGAGAAGAGAATATAAGAATCTTTTACAGCGAAAAGAAAAAGAGCATAATGATTTACTACTGGATAAGTTAACTGGGTCAATAAAATAATCAAAAAGAATTCTGGGAGAACATGCATAGAATTTCTGTTAAAAGAAAGCAAGCTAATAATTTAACAATAGATGACTGGTCTGAACACTTTAAAAGTCTGCTTGAAAGAGATACAGTAACAGAAGAAAATTATGCGGGTGTCAATAGAATCGACAACGAACAAAGGAAAATGCTTACACGAATCGCACTATATCTAGGGAAGAAGTAGTGTTAGCCATAAGAAAATTAAAGAATGGCAAAGCTGCCGGACCCCACGAGGTTATCGGGGAAATGTTAAAAAATGTGGGAGAGCCAGTTGTTGATTTTTTCGTCAAGCTATGTAATACGTTATTTGACAAGGGTGTTTTTCCGGAAAACTGGACAAAAACCATTGTAGTCCCTTTATTTAAAAAAGGAAATCCAAATGATCCAAGCAACTACAGAGGCATATCTTTATGTGATACAAGTAGCAAGATTTATAGCAGTATAATAAACAACCGTCTACAGGAATGGATAGAAGAGCAAAACCTTACAGGTGAACATCAAGCAGGATTTAAAAAAGGTTATTCCACTATCGATCATATGTTCACGCTGGTAGCCTTAATACAAAAACAATTTTGTATGAATCGTAAACTTTATGTAGCTTTCATTGATTTTGAGAAAGCTTTCGACTCTATAGAAAGAAATTTACTGTGGCCTATTCTTTTAAAAAATGGAATAAAAGGTAAGCTTTTTCGGTGTATTAATGCATGTACATAAACGTTAAAAGTAGAATTCGATCTGGAGATAAATTAACAGATTACATCAACTGTACACGGGAGTGAAACAAGGTGATGTTACCAGTCCTGTATTGTTTTCACTATTCATTAATGAACTGGCATTAGAAGTAATCAGATGTGGGAGACATGGTGCAAGGTTCACATACGATTTTTCTGAATTATTCATTTTGTTATTGGCAGATGATGTAGTTCTATTGTCTGAAACCGTTGTTGGATTACAGACGCAGTTTAACAGTCTACACCGCGCAGCCTCAGAACGTCATTTGAATATAAATATGACCAAAAGCAATATAGTGGTGTTTAGAAAAGGTGGATATTTGGCCGACAGAGAAAGGTGGACTTATAATGGGATCCTAATACCTGTGGTGAATATATACAAATACTTGGGAATCTATTTTTTCTACTAGGCTGAGTTTTACTGCAGCATGCCGGGATCTTGTGAGCAGAGCAAAAAGGGCTTTATTATGTGTTTTGCAAAATTTGTACAAATTGAAGAAATTAATTCTCTTGATCTTTATCTGAAGTTATTTGATGCTCAAATTAAACCGATTGTTCAATATGGTGCAGAGATATGGGGTCTTGAAAATGCAGCTCTTTATCCTGAAAAATTACAGCTCTTTATCCTGAAAAATTACACATGTTCGCAGGTTTTTGGAGTGGAAATGAGAACACCAAATGACCTCATCTATGGGGAGACGAACAGGTATCCTATATATATCAATTCAATTGTGCAGTGTATGAGATACTGGTTAAAATTAACACGACTAGAAGAGTGCAGATTACCACGGAAAGCCTTCAGAATGTTATTTGATTTAGATGCACGGAATAAAAGAAATTGGGTCTCAAATGTTAGATACAGATTATATGCGTATGGTTTTGGTTATGTATGGGAGAACCCAAGGTGTTGAAGAAATACGTCAATTTTTGTATCATTTTAAAGACAGATTGATATCGTGTAGGTGGCAAGAATGGGATTTACATGTGAATAACAGTGAACGGTTTCAAGTGTATAGAACATTTTGTTCTGTAAACGATGATAAAATCTATTTGAAGTTGAATTTAGACAGGCATTTAAAATTTGTATTGACAAGGTTTAGACTTGGCGTGTCTGAAATTGCGTGTCACTACTATCGTTATAGATTACATACAGAAAAAGATTTGATTTGTCCATTGTGTAGAAATGCCAAGGAAGATGAAGTTCACATTCTTTTATGCTGTCCTGCATTAACTAATTTACGAAAACAGTACATACCTTTGAAATTCTATAAGTATCCAAGCCAGTTTCGATTGAGTTTACTGTTGGCATCTAAGAATGAACACATTGTCAGAAAATTATCAGTATTCCTATTATAAGCGTTTAAAATACGATCTGCTGCTATATCTTAAAATCTTAAAATACATAATATGCATTTATGACTGTGTGTGTATAGATACTAAGGAAATGTTGCAATGTTCGAGAATTGAAAAGTGTACCCCTTCAAGAGGGGCAATGGCCTATGCTTGAATAAATTATCCGAATCTCTCTCTCTCTCTCTCTCTCTCTCCTCTCTCTCTCTCTCTCTCTCTGTTGTGTGTGTGTGTGTGTGTGTGTGTGTGTGTGTGTGTGTGTGTGTGTGTGTGTGTGTGTGTGTGTGTGTGTGTGTGCATACGTGCGTGCGTGCATGCGCGCGCGAGCGCCTGTGTGTGTGTGTGTGTGTGTGTGTGTGTGTGTGTGTGTGTGTGTGTGTGTGTGTGTGTGTGTGTGTGTGTGTATGCACGCGTGTGTGTGTGTCTCCTCTCTCTCTCTCTCTCTCTCTCTCTCTCTCTCTCTCTCTCTCTCTCTCTCTCTCTCTCT
>JAFLJL010016521.1:0-7500 GCA_018398815.1 Conus ventricosus
TTTTGATTTTTTTCTGAGAATTGATATTGCTGAAATTGTATGTGCCGGGATTCAGATTTTTAAGACTAAGGCTTTGGTTTTAAATTTTTCCCCTTGGGTATTAAAGATCAATCAATAAATCAATCAATCTCTCTCTTCTCTCTCTCTCTCTCTCTTCTCTCTCTCTTTTCCCCTCTTCAGATAGGTTTGGCCTAAAATCTTCATCCTTGGGTATTAAAGATCAATCAATCAATCAATAAATCTCTCTCTCTCTCTCTCTCTCTCTCTCTCTCTCTCTCTCTCTCTCTCTCTTCTTCTCTTTTCTTTTAGCTCTTCTCCGTCTCTCTTTGTCTCTTCTCTCTCTGTCACTCCATCTTTTACGTTCCCCTCTCTCTTCTTTCTTTCTCTTCTTCTTCTCCCTGTCTCCCCTCCCACAAACACACACTCTGTCTGTCTCCCCTCCCCACAAACACACACTCTGTCGGGTTCCCCCTCCCACAAACACACCTCTGTCTATCTCCCCCCCCCCACAAACACACACTCTGTCTATCTCCCCCTCCCCACAAACACACACTACTGTCTGTCTCCCCCTCCCCACAAACAAACACACTCTGTCTGTCTCCCCCCCCCCACAAACACATTCTCTATCCCCCCCCCCATAAACCACACCACTCCTGTCTCCCCCTCCCCACACACATTCTCTCTCTATCTCCCCACCCCACAAAACCACTCTGTCTATCCCCCCCCTCCCCACAAACACACACGCTCTCTGTCTCCGCCTCCCCCCCCCCCACACATTCTCTCTCTATCTCCCCCCCCCCCCCCCACAAAAACCACTCTGTCTTCTCCCCTCCCCAAAACACACACTCTGTCTTCTCCCCCTCCCCAAAAAACACACACGCTCTCTGTCCCCGCCCCCCCCCCCCCACACATTCTCTCTCTATCCCCCCCCCCCCCCCCACAAACACACACCTGCTGTCTCCCCCTCCCCAAACACACCCCCCGGGTCTCCGCCTCCCCCCCCACACATTCTCTCTCTATCTCCCCCCCCCCCCCCCCCCACAAAACACCCCACATTTCTGTCTCCGCCTCCCCCACAACACATTCTCTCTCTATCTCCCCCCTCCCCCCCCCCCACAAAACACACACACACTCTCTGTCTCCGCCCCCCCCACACAAATTCTCTCTTTTCTACCCCCCCCCCCCCCCCCCACAAACCACACCACCTCTTGTTCCCCTCCCCACACAAATCTCTCTCTATCTCCCCCCCTCCCACAACACACAACTCTCTGTCTCCGCTTCCCCACACACATTCTCTCTCTTCTCCCCTCCCACAAACCCACTCTCTCTGTCTCCCCCTCCCCACAAACACCGCTCTCTGTCTCCCCCTCCCCACAAACACAACGCTCTCGCAAACACATACCCATCAAGCTTCCTCTCTCTCTATCCATCTCCCCCCCTTTCTCTCCGCTCTCTTTTCTCTCTCTCCCCTTCTCTCTCTCTCTCTCTCTCTCTCTCTCTCTCTCTCTCTCTCTCTCTGTCTCTCTTTTCTCTCTCTCTGTCTGTCGGTAAGTCTGTCCGTCTCTCTCTCTGTCTCTGTCTCTCTCTCTCTCTCTCTCTCTCTCTCTCTCTCTCTCTTCTCTCTCTCTTTGTCTTCCTTCTCTCTCTCTCTACCCCTTCTCTCTCGCTCCGATCTGTTTGGCCGTCTCTCTCTCACCCCCCCCCCCCCCACCCTACACACACACATGCACTCACTGTATAAAACAGTATATGCACAGACAAAATGGGTTGCTCCTAAAAACGCATGACATTGTTGAGAGAAGAGAGAGAGAGGGAGAGAGAGGAGAGAGAGAGAGGAGAGAGAGAGAGAGAGAGTAGGAGAGGAGAGAGAGAGAGATGTGTGTCGTGACGCACTGACTGGGAAACGTCACCCAGATGGCGATTAGAGTTGTGGAGAGCTGTAAGGAGGATCACCCAGACAGCTCCGGCAAGACGGGGAGATGTGAGGGGCAGGGGAATAACGTGTGTGTGTGTGTGTGTGTGTGTGTTGTGTGTGTGTGTGTGTGTGTGTGTGTGTGTGTGTTCGTTCTTTAATTTAATGTCTATCCACTTTACAGTGATCTTAGACAAAAACAAGAGAGAAACGAACAGGCATACAAACAAATAAAGACAAAACAGAAAAACACATGTAAAAGGGGCCGGTGGGTGTGTGTGTGTGTGTGTGTGTGTGTGTGTGTGTGTGTGTGTGTGTGTGTGCGTGCGCGTGCGTGCGTGCGTGCGTGCGTGCGTGCGTGTGTGTGTGTGTGTGTGTGTGTGTGTGTGTGTGTGTGTGTGTGTGTGTGCGCGCAGGGGAGCGGGGGGGGGGGGGGGGGGGGGGGGGGGGGCTAAATGTGTGTATTGTTTTAAAAATGTCATTAAAAGTGTATGGAGTGTGGAGGTAGTGTGGTATACTAATCTTTGCATGCATAGTCTATTCAATTAATGAGATACCATAAGTGACCATAACTTTAACCCATTCTAATCTGCCGGCATAACGGTAATATGCTTTAGCCTTGATTCATATGTGAACATTTTTAAGAACAAAACATTTTTAACTATTGAAATAATAAGAACAAATAAACCCGAGAATCAAAGTAATGTCAATTGGACTCTTAACAATTGCCCTAACAACTTCTATAGCCTTCACTTCGTTCCAAAAACATCCCAAAAATTCGCGATTGATGGGTTCAAACTTAATAACCAAGTAGGTAAATATTTTTTAGTATTTCTGCAAAGGAAGATGACATGGGAATAGTGTATATTTTGGCCACAATACAGTGACATTTTTACAATATTTTGTTTTGTATGCATCAGTCTGAGTCTAAAGATCAGACTCTTCAAAAGTCGTTCCTGGTGGAGATTATGTCCCGTTTTATTATTTTACAAGCTTCTTAAAGAATTTTCCCTTGTTGTCCTTTGTTATGTTTGGACACTCTTTTTGTCTTCCTATCACCGATCCATGACGCTTTACCTAAAAGGCTATAATTTTCATGCAAGGATAAAGGAATATTTATTTTTGTAAAGCTCTTTTCCTTAGCTGCACCATTTTTGGCTAACCGATCAACCCTTTCATTTGCTGCTAAACCACAATGTGATGGAATCCAACAAAGTCAATAGAAGAACCACGTAAAGACAAAAAATGAATTAAATGGTATATCTCAGATATCATTTCTCCTCTCACTCTGTATGAGAATATCTTAAAGCTTGTAAGACAGATTTTGAATCGACACAAAATAATATTTGAAATATCGAATATGGGAAACTAAGAAGATAGTTCAGTGCCATAACAATGGCAATCAGCTCTGCTGTGAATACAGAGAAATTTTTCCCAATGTGATACGCTTTCTTATTTTTAATGATGGAATAATGAATGCAGCACCTGATAATTGATTTTCAAGTAGAGAACCGTCTGTATATTTTTAAGATGGTTTATATAATTTTCGTTTATATGTGCCTTGACATATGTTGGCAGCATGGTCCCATACTTTTCCTTTAAATCTGTATAATTAATATCGAAATTAGCCTTACTAAGCTCCCATTGAGGAACATTACTGTAACTCGTTTGAAGAGCTACTGTTGGGGTTCAACACCAGCATTTGTAAATAATTGGGACGTATAGGAGCCTATAGTTTTTACAGAATCAAAACTCTGTGCTCGCTTTGGAAAGTGTATTTCTGATTTTAAACCAGTTTCATTGACACATGAATTTTGCATTGAATGACTCCTTATATATATTTTGCTGAAGCAAATTTCATATTGTCGGCAAAAGGCAAAATTCCTATTTCTGTGTAGGTTTTTAGTGTTGAGGCATGGACAGGGACACCGAGAGCTATTTTATAAGCTTTGCTATCAATGCTTTGCATCTTTGTTATCAAATATTTTGGAGCTGAAAAGAATATTTCCTGTGCATAAGATAATTTTGATTCACAAGCGCAGTTGCTAAATGAATAAGTACCTTACTATCTTTTCCCCACGACTGTCGACTTATCTTTTTAATAAGTTTAATCCTTTTCTGGCTTTTGTCAGAATATTTTCCAAATGGTAGTTCCAATTCAATTTAGAAGTCAGGCCTACTCCTAGAAATTTAACAACTTTTTTATATTCAAGCGGCCGTCCATTTATTGAAAAGAGGGTAGAAGTTTAGGATCATACCCAGAGTTGAAGAGAACCATATGCGATTTTTCATGTGAAGGGTTAGTCCATTTTCAATCATGTATTTGCTAATTTTGTCTAGTTCATTTTGATATACCTTTTTATATAGTTAATTGATCTAATCGGTGTAAGCTTTTTTAGAGTACTTTCATCCATATGCAAATATCATCCGCATATTGTGCTGTTCGACATTGTTTGAGACCACTTTTGGAAGATCATGCATCAAAATGTTGAAAAGGATTGGGGCTATTACACCTCCTTGTGGGATTCCCATCTGTGTACGTCTTTGATTAGAGTAGCATTACCAACCTTAGTCTGTATTTGTTCTTTCACTTAAAAATGCTTTATATAGTTATACATACAACCTGAAACACCTATGGATCTTAGTTTGTTCAGAAGTTTTGAATGCCAAACTTGGTCATATGCCTTTCTAATGTCAAAAAAGTGGCAAGTACGTTTTTCCTACGTGAAAACTGATGTTTTATCTGTGTGGTAATTTTACTAAATGATCAACTGATGATTTACCTTTTCTAAAACCCGCCTGTTGTATTGGTATTATATCATTTTTTTCACAGAAATGTTCAAGCCTTTTTAGAATTATTCTTTCCATAAGTTTTCCCACATGTGATTGTAAGAGCGACAGGTCTGTAATTATTTTATCTGATTTTGACTTTCCTCCTTGGGAATAGGGGTAACAGTAGATTGTTTCCATAAGAATGGCTGAATCCCTTCAAACCAACATTTTTGAAAAAATGAACTTAGAAAAGTGTTATATTAACTGGTAAAATGTTTTACATTTCATTGGAAATTGCATCTGGTCCCACAGATTTTTTCTTTGATCCAAGGTTTGAAATTGCATCTTTTGTTCCTGAAAAGTAATAGGAGCATTTGTATAGTAATTGTTATTGGGACTTTTTTCATTGTCTTCGTTTTCGTCCATTTTTTCTCTAAGCTGTTTTTGTTCTTCTGAGAGGCCTTCGAAGTTACTATTTTTGCAAATGCATCTGCAAATGCTTCAGCCTTTTCAAAATTGGAAGGAAATTCGTTATTTTCCAATTTTAAGGGGTACCCAGGATGATTATTCCATTTTTCATTTCTTTTATTTTTTTCCAAGTTTTCTGGAGATCTTTAGATTTTGAACCTCATTTCACAGAAATTTGACCAATATTTTCCTTTGCTTTTTCATTCACTCTATTACTGTGATTTTTTTGCTTTGTTTTTTTCAGCAATCTTTTCTGGATCTGTTTTATTTTTTAGATACATTTTATAAGCCTCCATTTTTTGTCTCTTGCTTCTTCACAGGAAACATTCCACCAAACATTTCCTGTATATTTCTTGTTTTATCAGGATTACATTTAGGGATTGAAAGCTCAGCTGCACGCAAAACAGTATCAACAAATTTCATGTAGCTTGTATCAACATCATCAACCATCATCCTCCTCGAACAAAAAAAATTGCAAATAGAAAGCATGTTTTCAAATCTATCCCAATCAGCTTTGTTGTAGTTAAATTTTGGGATTTGATCTTTAGTGAGATCAGAAATAGTTTGTTTTACTTTGATGGAAATAACTATTGGTAAATGATCACTGCCTAGCGAGTCTTTAAATGTGTCCCATTCACAACTTGGAGCGATTGCAGCCGACATGAGAGTTAGGTCTATCGCTGAAGCCCGATGATATGAAACATCCGGGATTCGAGTGACACTACCTATCATTCAGTATACAGAGTGAAGAGTCTACTACATTTTCAAGGAATCTGTTATGCGTTATGATTTTGCACTCATTATCCCAAAAGGGGGCGTGTGAATTGAAATCACCTGCAATTAGCCACTTATCGTTTTGGTCTTGTAAAGTACGAATCCACTCTGTGTTTTGATTGTCAGGACCTTTTGGCAAATAAACCGACAATATGTTCGTATCATTGATCCATGGAATTTTGCTTTTACTGCACAAGCATTTATGTTTTTAATGTCTTTTGAAAAAGGTGTATCTATTTCGAGGTATTCTACGTTTTGTCGAATGTACAATGCGGTACCAACCCTTTCCCCTTTCATCATTGATTTGGTATATTGGTGGGTAGCAAAGTTTTGAATTTTGGAAGCTTTTGTTCATGTACATTAAGAGATTGTAATTACTAATGCTTGGTAGGTATGATCTGAGAGATGTGAATCAGCTCCTGAATATTGTTGATATTGATCTGCAATTCCATTGCAGTATGTTTACATTTTTTGGTCTTGTCATGTTCTTTATAATTGAATACTATATCACCAGAATTTAAAAAAGAAAAGAAGAAAAAGAAAAAAGAAGTAACAACACTAAATATACAACAAATTTCAACAAGGATAAATAGGGAAAAAAAGAAAGAAAAAAAGAAGGGGAAAATATTTTCAGGGATTGTGAAGAATGGCACAAAAAATTGAATGTCAATCTCAAACAATCAAAACGTTTCTGATGCTGAATAAATAAAACTCTACAAATTCATTGTGCTAGAATAATGTCTTTAGCATCTTAGACTGTTTAAAAGTATTTATTCCCACTGTGTTAGCACGTCAAAATAGTTCCACCAGGGGCCACGGAAGGGGCGGCCGAGATCCCTAGGATTGTAGTGAAAGGAATCTTCCCATGATGGATACCGTGCGGGGTGTTGTTTCCGGGGCCTCTTGGGTTTAGACCATAACATTCTGTTGAGGTGTCTGCCGATGTTACGGCAACGACGCTGGTTCCCGTCCATGTCAGATGAATGCCATCACGCTGGGTTCAGTGTTTGCCGAAGAGTGTCGTGACTGACGAAGCTCACGTTCGGGGTGTCAAACAGGTCTGCCGTGGTGGTCGCGTTGAACAGGTTGCGTTCATCTCCAACTCGTCGTGTTTAACAGGGGCGATTTTGCTCACAACAATCTTTGAGTGGGGGGTTTCTTTTGAGATCTCCTTGATTGTTTCAGTGAAGGTTTTGCTTGTCTTGGTGGCATCATGTTTTTTATTTCGTTTATGCCGCAATGGAGTACGATTACTTCTGGGTGTTTGTCTGTGGATGCTGCTGTTTGCAGGGACGGTAGGATTTCTTTGGTCGTAAAAGTTTCATAGATGTTGATTGAAAACCATATGAGTCTCCAGCCTTTCCCCATCCACTCTTTTCAGTACAGTCATGTAGTAGAAGAACATTCGGCAAGTCCTGCTTGTTTTCTTTTTTTACTCCCTTCCTTCCAGTGTTCGAAGTCGTGACGTCATTTTTCTTCTTTGCGTCATTTTGAAGGACATTTCTGTCGTAGTGGTCGGGGTGGTTCGATGCATTGTTTTTTCTTTATCTTTTGCGCTTTTATTTTGTTTTTCT
>JAFLJL010016521.1:10000-19079 GCA_018398815.1 Conus ventricosus
TTAGCTACACAACTGATCTAAGCTACGGCTGACGATACTCTATAGCAAATGTGCAGTTTTAGAATGTCTTCAGTACTCTATAGTAAATGGGCAGTTTTAGAATGTCCCAACTACTCTATAGTAAATGGACAAGTTTAGAATGTCTTCACTACTCTATAGTAAATGGACAAGTTTAGAATGTCTTCACTACTCTATAGTAAATGGACAAGTTTAGAATGTCTTCACTACTCTATAGTAAATGGACAAGTTTAAAATGTCTTCACTACTCTATAGTAAATGGGCAAGTTTAGAATGTCTTCACTACTCTATAGTAAATGGACAAGTTTAGAATGTCTTCACTACTCTATAGTAAATGGGCAGTTTTAGAATGTCTTCACTACTCTATAGTAAATGGGCAGTTGTAGAATGTCTTCACTACTCTATAGTAAATGGGCAGTTGTAGAATGTCTTCACTACTCTATAGTAAATGTGCAGTTGTAGAATGTCTTCACTACTCAATAGTAAATGGGCAGTTGTAGAATGTCTTCACTACTCTATAGTAAATGGGCAGTTTGTAGAATGTCTTCAGTACTCTATAGTAAATGGGCAGTTGTAGAATGTCTTCACTACTCTATAGTAAATGGGCAGTTCTAGAATGTCTTCACTACTCAATAGTAAATGGGCAGTTCTAGAATGTCTTCACTACTTTATAATAAATGGGCAGTTGTAGAATGTCTTCACTACTCTATAGTAAATGGGCAGTTCTAGAATGTCTTCACTACTCTATAATAAATGGGCAGTTGTAGAATGTCTTCACTACTCTATAATAAATGGGCATTTCTAGAATGTCTTCACTACTCTATAATAAATGGGCAGTTCTAGAATGTCTTCACTACTTAATAGTAAATAGGCAGTTCTAGAATGTCTTCACTACTCTATAGTAAATGGGCAGTTGTAGAATGTCTTCACTACTCTATAATAAATGGGCAGTTGTAGAATGTCTTCACTACTCTATAGTAAATGGACAGGTTTAGAATGTCTTCACTACTCTATAGTAAATGGGCAGTTTTAGAATGTCTTCACTACTCTATAGTAAATGGACAAGTTTAGAATGTCTTCACTACTCTATAGCAAATGGGCAGTTGTAGAATGTCTTCACTACTCTATAGCAAATGGGCAGTTGTAGAATGTCTTCACTACTCTATAGCAAATGGGCAGTTGTAGAATGTCTTCACTACTCTATAGCAAATGGGCAGTTGTAGAATGTCTTCACTACTGTATAGCAAATGGGCAGTTGTAGAATGTCTTCACTACTGTATAGCAAATGGGCAGTTGTAGAATGTCTTCACTACTGTATAGCAAATGGGCAGTTGTAGAATGTCTTCACTACTCTATAGCAAATGGGCAGTTGTAGAATGTCTTCACTACTGTATAGCAAATGGGCAGTTGTAGAATGTCTTCACTACTCTATAGCAAATGGGCAGTTGTAGAATGTCTTCACTACTCTATAGCAAATGGGCAGTTGTAGAATGTCTTCACTACTGTATAGCAAATGGGCAGTTGTAGAATGTTCAGAACAGCTGTTCCAGACACGTAACGAAAGGAGCAGACATCGAATCTAATTGACATGTCTGGCCACACACACACACACACCACACACACACACACACACACACACACACACACACACACACACACACTCGCTGTCTTATGCAGTATTCTAAGGATAACACACACACACACACACACACACACACACACACACACACACACACACACACACACACACACGAGAGAGAGAGAGAAACACACACACACACACACACACACGCACGCACGCACGCACGCACGCACGCATGCACGCACACGCACGCACGCACGCACGCACGCACAAACACACACACACACACACACACACACACACACACACACACACACACACACACACACACACACACACACACATATATACACACACACACACACAAACACAGGCAGGCAGAGGCAGGCATTTTCACACACACACGCACACACACACACACACACACACACACACACACACACACACACACACACAACACTACACACACACACACACACACACACACACACACACACACACACACACACACACACACACACGTTTTAGATGATTGGGAGATCATGAGGTTTCTACTGTTATTGTGTGTGTGTGTGGTGTGGTAATGACGCGCTAACAAGCTCTGACCTCTGACCTCTGCTGTGTGTGATACTGCCGTCAGCTGTCAGTGCCAGACCCACCTGCACCAAAGTGCCAGACAGCTCTGGCACCAGATGCGGGACAGGAGGCTGAAAGTGCCACTCAACCAGCTGGAGCAAGACAAACACAAAGGAGACAGGTACCCTGTCCGTGAATATTGATCACGACCATGATGATGTCCTTGATGATGAATATTGATTATGTCCATGATGATTAATATTAATTTATCCGTGATCATGAATATTGATTATGCCCATGATGATGAATATTGATTATGTCCATAATGATGACAATGACAGTTAAAATGATCGTGCTGGTGATGAGGACGATTTTAATGCACGCATGATGGTGATAATTGTGGTAATGGAAATAATGATGATGATTATTATGCTGATGATAGCCACAATATTAACAGCAACAGGCATGATAAGATTGACAATGACAACAACGATAGTGATGAGTGACTGACGATGATGACAAATGAAATGATGAAATTAATGATGATAACAGTATTGACAATATCAAGCATAACTATACTGATAATGATGATCATAATGGTGTGACAACCACCACTGCCGAACTGCAATAATAATGAAAAAAATATATATAAAATGAATGATAACGGTAACAATAATAATGATAATATGTATATATGTAGAATGAATGATAACGGTAACAATAATGATAATCATATCTATCTATCTATCTATCTATCTATCTATCTATCTATCTATCTATCTATCTATCTATCTATCTATATATATATATATATATAGAGAGAGAGAGAGGATAATGAATGATAACGGTAACAATAATAATGATAATATATATTTTATGAATGATAATGGTAGCAATAATAATGATAATATATATGTAGAAAGAATGATAACGGTAACAATAATAATGATGATATGTATATAGAATGAATGATAACGGTAACAATAATAATGATAATATGTATAGAATGAATGATAACGGTAACAATAATAATGATAATATATGTAGAATGAATGATATCGGTAACAATAATAATGATAATATACATAGAATGAATGATAACGGTAACTATGACAGTAGCAACACAGACTTTTTTTAAACACTCATTTTTATTTTTTAAAAGAAAAAGCAGCTTGGTGGTGCGTTGCATGTACCATTGGCTGCGAATCCTGTGCATAGTGTCGGGATTTACATTGTCAGACGTCAACCTTGACACTCCGTCAACATCTGATTCACATAGGTCCCAGAGTGTCGGGATTTACATTGTCAGACGTCAGCCTTGACACTCCGTCAACATCTGATTCACATAGGTCCCACTGGACGTCATTTTCTAATTCTTGAAAGAGGTCAAATTTTTCATGTGATCAAATGTTTTCTCGACGAAAGATTTTAAAGCAGTTTTAGCCTGTTTAAGAAAATTTGTTCCTAAAGCTGTGCATTCTTTAAATAACTGTGCAGAAAATTGACTTGGATGGATTGACAGTCTGGTCTTTTGCGCTCGGCCAGACTATAAACCATAGGTACTGAAATGAATCACACAGTTTAGCTGGAGGGGGTGGGGGTGGGGGGGGAGGGGAGTTGAGGAATTCTTGTATTGTTTTTGGGATGTGGTTGTACAGGCTCGTAAACAACATGTCCAGCTATGCAATTCTCCGACGACTGCAGACTTTCTGGCGACAATGACGGCATTTGTTTGTTGATGTTCCATGGGAAAGGTGCCATGCGCGTGCTCTGTGTCCCTTCCAGAAACGCGCTCAACACGCTGTGTCTGCAGAGCACCAGGACCATGAAGGCGTTGTGTGTCCACAGAGACACTCTGCTGGAGCGCTACAGAGCCCTCGTCAGGTGCACGCGCGTGCGTGCGTGCGTGCGTGCGTGCGTGCGTGTGCGTACGTGCGTGCGTGCGTGCGTGTGTGTGTGTGTGTGTGTGTGTGTGTGTGTGTGTGTGTGTGTGTGTGTGTGTGTGTGTGTGTGCGTGCGTGCGTGCGCGTGTGTGTGCATGTGTGTGTGCGCGCGTGTGTGTATATAAGAGAGAGAGAGAGAGAGAGAGAGAGAGAGAGAGAGAGAGAGAGAGAGAGAGAGAGAGAGAGAGAGGTGGGGGTGGGGGTGGAGGGGCTTCATGTGTGAGGGCTGTGTGAGGGTTGTGTGAGGGCTGTGTGACAGCTGTGTGAGGGCTGTGTGACAGCTGTGTGAGGGCTGTGTGAGGGCTGTGTGAGGGCTGTGTGACAGCTGTGTGAGGGCTGTGAGACAGGTGTGTGAGGGCTGTGTGACAGCTGTGTGAGGGCTGTGTGAGGGCTGTGTGAGGGCTGTGTGACAGCTGTGTGAGGGCTGCGTGATGCTGTGTGATGCTGTGTGAGGGCTGTGTGACAGCTGTATGAGGGCTGTGTGAGGGCTGTGTGAAGGCTGTGTGACGGCTGTGTGATGACTGTGTGACAGTTGTCTGACAGCTGTGTGAGGGCTGTGTGACAGCTGTGTGAGGGCTGTGTGATGACTGTGTGACAGTTGTGTGAGCGCTGTGTGAGGGCTGTGTGACAGTTGTGTGAGGGCTGTGTGACAGTTGTGTGAGGGCTGTGTGATGCTGTGTGAGGGCTGTGTGACAGCTGTGTGAGGGCTGTGTGACAGCTGTGTGAGGGCTGTGTGAGGGCTGTGTGATGCTGTGTGAGGGCTGTGTGATGCTGTGTGATAACTGTGTGACAGCTGTGTGAGCGCTGTGTGATGACTGTGTGAGGGCTGTGTGATGACTGTGTGAGGGCTGTGTGATGACTGTGTGATGACTGTGTGATGCTGTGTGAGGGCCGTGTGATGACTGTGTGATGGCTGTTTGATGGCTGTGTGATGACTGTGTGATAACTGTGTAAGGGCTGTGTGACAGCTGTGTGAGCGCTGTGTGATGCTGTGTGAGCGCTGTGTGATAACTGTGTGAGCGCTGTGTGATGTCTGTGTGAGGGCTGTGTGACAGCTGTGTTAGGGCTGTGTGAGGGCTGTGTGATAACTGTTGTGAGCGCTGTGTGAGGGCTGTGTGAGGGCCGTGTGACGCTTGTGTGAGGGCTGTGTGAGGGCTGTGTGACGCCTGTGTGACGGCTGTTTAACGGTGTGCAGACAGCTGCACCAAAGACTGGACGCTGCCCAAGACATAGATGACCAGCTGCAGAAGTTGAAGGAAGACAGTGAGCAGTTCTCCGCACTTCTAGATCAGGTGGGTGAACTATGGCTTCACTACAAGACACACACACACACACACACGCACACGCAAACACACACACATACACATACACACACACACACACACACACACACACACACACACACACACACACACACACACAGTGACTCTAAGCTTCAGCTGCAACACACACACAGTGACCCTTTGGTTCAACTGCAACACACACACACACACACACACACACACACACACACACACACACACACACATACACACACACACACACACACACACACACACACACACACACACACAGTGACTCTAAGCTTCAGCTGCAACACACACACAGTGACCTTTGGTTCAACTGCAAACACACAACACACAACACACACACACACACACACACACACACACACACACACACACACACACACACAACACACACACACACACACACACACACACACACACACACACACACACACACACGCGCGCTTCCTTCACACTGCAGAACACGTCTTGAACAGAACAGAACACGTCTTGGACAGAACATGTCTTGGACAGAACACGTCTTGGACAGAACACGTCTGGACAGAACAAGTCTTGGACAGAACAAGTCTGGACAGAACAAGCCTTGGACAGAACAAGTCTTGGACAGAACACAGCTTGGACAGAACAAGTCTTGGACAGAACACGTCTTGGACAGAACACGTCTTGGACAGAACAGAACACGTCTTGGACAGAACAGAACACGTCTTGGACAGAAACACGTCTTGGACAGAACAAGTCTTGGACAGAACACGTCTTGGACAGAACACGTCTTGGACAGAACACGTCTTGGACAGAACACGCCTTGGACAGAACACGTCTTGAACAGAACACGTCTTGGACAGAACAGAACACGTCTTGGACAGAACAGAACACGTCTTGGACAGAACAGAACACGTCTTGGACAGAACACGTCTTGGACAGAACAGAACACGTCTTGGACAGAACAGAACAACGTCTTGGACAGAACAGAACACGTCTTGGAACCGAACAGAACAGCCTTGGACAGAACACGCCTTGGACAGAACACGCCTTGGACAGAACACGCCTTGGACAGAACATGTCTTGGACAGAACATGTCGGGGACACCTCAAGGTCAGACCGCCATCACGTCAGACTGCTCTCCCCCCCCCCCCCTCATTCACCTTCCCTCTCTACGCACTGCCAACTGTAAGGACTTGGGGTTAAAGGTTTTTTTTTTTTTTTTTTTTTTTTTTTTTACCTCCAACCAGTCTCTTTCACTCCATGCATCGTCTGTATGTTCTTTAAAAATGTACATCTTTTTGCTGATTTTAATGTTTTTTTTGCGTTTGATACAAAGTGTCTGGGTTTGTTTATGTTCTAATGTGTGGTGTTACTGGCACTCTCACGCTGATATTGTGCTGTTTATACAAAGAAAACAACATAAGTTAAACAGTAGACTTAATTATTTTCTTTTCTTTCACTTTTTCCGAGAGAGAGAGAGAGAGAGAGGAGAGAGGAGAGAGAGAGAGAGAGAGAGAGAGAGAGAGACAGGGGGAGAGACAGAGAGAGAGAGAGAGGGAGAGAGAGAGAGAGCGAGAGAGAGAGAGAGGGGGGGAGGGAGAGAGAGACCGACAGACAGACGGACAGAAAGAGGCGGCATCGTAGCAGTAAATACAAAATTTGTTCCAAATCGTCTTACCAATTGGCTATTCCACGATACAGACAGCCTTATAGCGAAAAGAAAGACAAGGAAGACAAGGGAAAGCCTATACGCATGAAAAAGACTTAGGAGTTTTTCTTTCCCTCTCCCTATCGCCCCCTCCCTCCCCAAACGTCCATCACCCCCCCCCCCCCCCATCCCGTATATGTGCACACCTGAAAGGAAATCTTGGGTCCAAATTTTCCGGCCTTCCCCTCAATCTCTCTACCGAAGTGCGTAAGCACTACTCACGCCACACACACCACCACCATCCCCGAAAAAAAAAAAAAAAAAAAAAAAGAGAGAGAGAGGGGTGGTGGCGGTGGTGAGCAAAAGACAGACAGACCGTCAGACAGACAAAGAGCAGACAGACAGGTAGGAAGAAACGGTATCGTAGAGATGAAATTAAGAAGCCTGTTATGTGTCGTCTCACCAATTGGATGTTCCCCGATGAAGCCAACCTTACAGCGAAATGAAAGGTCCGCAAGGAAGACACGGGGAAATCCAGGAAGGGGTTAAAGGTAGGAGGAGGGGGATACACCCTCCCTCTCTACGCACTGTCAACTGTGAGGACTTGGAGTTAGGGGGAGGAGCAGTGTGATACACCTTCACTCTATACGCACTGTCAACTGCAAGGATTTGGGGTTGGGGGGGAGGAGGGGGGTACACCTTCCCTCTATACGCACTGTCAACTGTAAGGATTTGGGGTTGGGGGGGAGGAGGGGGGTACACCTTCCCTCTATACGCACTGTCAACTGTAAGGATTTGGGGTTGGGGTGGAGGAGGGGGGTACACCTTCCCTCTATACGCACTGTCAACTGTAAGGATTTGGGGTTGAGGGGGAGGAGGGGGGTACACCTTCCCTCTCTACGCACTGTCAACTGTAAGGACTTGGGGTTAGGGGGAGGAGGAGGGGGATAGGTTTAGGGGTCGTGTGATTGAAAGATTTTCACAAACATCTCTTAAGTCATGTCAAAACAAAAACAAACAAAACAACAACAAAAAAACCAAATAAACAAGCAACCCCACCCCCACCCCAAAAAACAACAACAAAAAAACAAACAAATCAAAAAACAAACCAAACCAAACCAACCAAACCAAACCAAACCAAACCAAACAAACAAGCAAACGAATCAGAAAACCAGGCCATATGCTATGTGTCAATGGTGGACTTTTATGCCAGCCAGTGAGTAGACCTGTGTGCCCGCCAGTGAGTAGACCTGTGTGCACGCCAGTGAGTAGATCTGTGTGCCAGCCAGTGAGTAGACCTGTAAGTAGACATGTGTGCCAATCAGTGAGTAAACCTGTGTGCCAGTCAGTGAGTAGACCTGTGTGCCAGTCAGTGAGTAGACCTGTGTGCCAGTCAGTGAGTAGACCTGTGTGCCCGCCAGTGAGTAGATCTGTGTGCCAGCCAGTGAATAGACCTGTGTGCCAGCCACTGATCAGACCTGTGTGCCAGTCAGTGAGTAGACCTGTGTGCCAGCCACTGATCAGACCTGTGTGCCAGCCAGTGAGTAGACCTGTGTGCCAGCCAGTGAGTAGACCTGTGTGCCAGCCAGTGAGTAGACCTGTGTGCCAACCACTGATCAGACCTGTGTGCCAGCCAGTGAGTAGACCTGTGTGCCAGCCAGTGAGTAGACCTGTGTGCCAGCCAGTGAGTAGACCTGCGTGCCAGCCAGCCAGTCAGTAGGTGACGATGTCTGGGCGTCTGTCCGTCGTGAGACACACAGAAGACGTGTGCAGGGCTGTGCTGGTCCATTGCAAGGTGGGAATTGAGACACACAGAAGACGTGTGCAGGGCTGTGCTGGTCTACTCCAAGGTGGGAATTGAGACACACAGAAGACGTGTGCAGGGCTGTGCTGGTCCATTGCAAGGTAGGAATTGAGACACACAGAAGACGTGTGCAGGGCTGTGCTGGTCCACTACAAGGTGGGAATTCCACAAAACCAGAACCGAAGCATGCGAGAATGGAAACGTGTTCAGTGAACC
>JAFLJL010016521.1:22579-35079 GCA_018398815.1 Conus ventricosus
GTCTTTAGTGTGTGGGTTGTGGGAGGATGCTCTGGACACCCAGCATCCAACCAAGACAGACAGACCCACAGCCTACCTCCTCTACCACCCGCACACCCTCCCCATCTGTAGGATCCTCAAATCCAATTGGCACATTATACATAACCACAAACCCGCCTTCCATACCAAACCCATGATCACATTCAAACGTGACAAAAACCTCAAAGACCTCCTCGTGCGATCCAGTTTGAACAGAACCACAGCTACACCACCAGGTACTCACCCCTGCTCCAAACCCAACTGCAAAATCTGCCCCCTCACCAAACCAGACACCATCTTACAGGGCCCCAAAAACTCCTTCACAGTCAAACGCACATTTTCATGTCAGAGCCGCAACATTATATATGCCATCCACTGCCAGCTGTGTGGCAAGATCTACATAGGGGAAACGTCACGCACACTTGAAACACGCATCGCTGAACATCTGGCTGATATCCGCCACCACCGACCCAAACCCGTCGCCCTACACTTCAACCACACCCAACACAACATCGACCATGTCAAAGTTATGGCACTCTGGCAGTCACAGAGTGACAGCTTTGAACGCACAACTCAAGAATCCCATCTCATTTCCAAACTGGGCACACTACACCCCCAAGGCATCAATATCCAACAATAACCAAACACACATACCCACCTCTTCCACATCAGTTGGCAATATCCCCTACCAACACACACACATACACACACACATACACACACACTTACATACACCACCACCACATCCTCTTCACTCACTTCATGCAGTAGTTACAGCAACCCTCCATCTATCTAATCTTAATTTTGTTTTGATCCTTCCCCTTAAATCCCCCCCCACACACACACACCTTTCTTCTCTCCCTTTTTTTTTTTTTTTTTTTTTTTTTTTTTCCCATCATTATCTATCCACCATTACCACAACCATCACAAAGATATCATACCATCCTAATAAACTAGACACACAACCCTATCATATCACACACACACACACCTCCCTGACGCAACCCCCCCCCCCCCCCCCTGTTTCCTCTCCCATAATCCCCTGGCCTCATGTCATTTCCGCCTTCATGAAGAATTACGGATAAGTCATTTTTCATTCCCCTTTTTTGTTTTTCGTAGTTTGTACTGTCCCACATGTTAAATGTGATTTATTTTTTCGCCTGATGAAGACCCAAGTGGTTGAAATGCATCGTGTCTTGTCTTGTGCTTTGTTTGTCAATGTCATTGGCGGTAAGTTCTAAAACTCTATTCCTGATCTTGCTTCGTTCGCCGCCTTCAGTCACTCCATTTTGAAATTTTCAAGTCAATATAATTAGATTTAAAAAGATTAAACTTTCAAAGCTATCTCTTCAGTTACAAGATACCATTTTGAAAAGTATTTTGATTTGTTTTAGTTCTGTATGTCTTAGCAGTTATTCTCCACGTTGTTGTTTTCTTTCTTCAAGTTTTGTTTGTTTGTTTTTTGTTTTAAATGGAATTGCATCATAGTTAAAAAATTCACAAGCATCAAGACACTTTGTTCTAAAACATCCTTTTGATTTGCCTTCATCAAGGACATGTTTCTCAAGCTTTTGAATTCTCAGATGAAACATGCTTGCTTGATCTATTAGAATTCACATTGATTGACAAATCAATTGATTGAGAAAAGAAACATTTTATTTGAATTGAAGTATGTGTTCACTCACAAAAGAAAGTGCAAAATAGTGCTACCCTGACGCAGAATACAAAACAAACGGATTATTGTTTTACGTTTATATCTTCAAACATTCTCCTGCTGATGCCTATATGGAGTAATGTTTTGGGCATTTTTTGTGTGTCTTTTAATTGTGAAAACTGAGGAGGACATTTGTCAGAAACTTAACGTGTCAGTTTCCTGTTGTTAATGAAGTGAATGTTACTTGCCATTTTTGTGTGTGTTTATTTGTATTCTGGCTTCTGTAACGCTTCAGTCTGTTTCAATGTCGTGTAGATGAATGTGACCGGACTGCTGAAGAGGAAAAATCAAGGTTGCACGTCTAGAAGTGGAAAGACTATTACAGAGAGCAAAATATATAGTACCCTTATTTTGTTGTTTGTTAAATCAACGAGGACCACTTCAGTCATCTAGGGATAGGGTGGGGGTGGAGAGTGGGGTGAATTTGTGGATATGCAGGTGGCTGATCATACCCATATTTTGCCAAGTCAGGGAAAAGAGATTCTTTTGCTTTCTGCTCAACATGCAGAATTAACATTTCTTTAAGCTCTGAAGGTGCATATGGGTTAGGCAGATATGTCAAGGCAAAGAACAGTCTCCAGTATAGACAGTGAGAAAGTGTACAGCTTTGCAACAGTAAGTTTGGGTCAAGACTGATGGACGTGATGGTTATAGTCTTTCACCATATCACACCTTCTTTGGAGTACTGTCATTTCACTGTGTATTTCTAATGTGAAAGCAACAAGTAAAGCTTTAATTTGGGGGGAGGGGGAAGGGGGGGGGGGGGGGTGGATTGACTTTTCTAAAGCCTTTGATAAGGTTGACCATGAGGGCCTGCTGCTTAAATTAGAACACATCGGCATTGGCGGTTCTTTGCTAAATGGGCTACATCATTCCTCGTTGGGAGAACGCAGAAAGTTGTTTTGGAAGGGTCGTCATCCCATTGTAAACTAGTCTTGTCAGGTGTACCACAGGGAACTGTTCTGGGGCCCTTGTTTTTCTTAATTTATATAAATGACATAAGTAGAAATCTCTCTCCTGGAACTACTATAAGGCTTTTTGCAGATGACAGCTTAGTATATAGAACAGATGACAGCTTAGTATATAGAACAATCAGAAGCAAGAATGATACACACATTGTAGAAGAAGATCTAAACGCTTTACAAGAGTGGGAAAGAACTTGGAAAATGGAATTTCATCCCCATAGGTGCCAAGTGTTGCATATATGTAATAAACGCTCACCAACTAGATCAGAATATTCTATTCATAATACTATTCTTAAAGAAACCAATGCTGCAAAATATTTAGGCATGATTATAGATAGTGGTCTCAAATGGAAAGAACATTACAATTTAGTATGTAAGAAAGCAAATAACATCTTAGCTTTCTTATACAGGAATATCAATGACTGCCCCCAAAAGGTTAAAGACGACTGCTACAAAACACTGGTTAGACCAGTGCTGGAATATGGTTGCTCAGTCTGGGATCCTTGCCATCTAAAGGACATTGATAACCTCAAAAAGATTCAGAAGAGAGCAGCACGGTTCGTAACAGGGAACCACATCAGAGAAAAGGGGAATACTAGGAAGAACATGAGGAAGTTAGAATGGAAACCCTTAGAAGAGAGAAGAGCTTTTATCAAACTTAACATCTTCTTCAAAGGCAGAGCTAAACTAATTGATATTCCAGTGGAACAGCTAGTATTGAATAAAAGTAGCACCAGGAGTGGCGGTCAATGTTGTACCATACCTGCATCAAATATTGACAGCCACTTACATTCATTTTATCCTAGTTCTGTACGGCTGTGGAACTCACTGCCGGGTGCCATCAAGATTGCCACAAATGCAGTCTCATTTAAAAAGCAAATTGATAACGACAGTTTTGAGATCTGCATATTGACGATTTTCAATTTTAACTTCCCCAGATATTTTATGGTTACCTAGGCCTGAATCTGGCCATTGCTTTTAACTTCTTGAATATCGAGTGCGACCCCTTGTTGCCAAATTTGCTCCAGGGGCCAACAGACTGAGTCGCACTATTTTATGTTATTTTATTTTACATTTGAACATGCGCGCTGGTGACCTACTCATTTTTGAGTGAACCAGTATTTTAGGAAGAAGAAGAAGAAGAAGAAGAAGAAAAAAACGTTTGAACCTGTGCGGTCCGACCTATGCGAGTTTTAAACCCTTCGAGTTTGATCCCACATGCCGCTTCAAAAGACTGTACAATTGAATACGAAGCTTTTTCTCGAATATTTAGATTCTTATAATATTTTGAGTTGACATTCCAAAGCACATCAGGGCCCTTTGGGTACGTTTCAATTAATGTTTCATCTCCGAATCGGACAGTCTGACCGCCTTGCTGGACGACCCCTTTTTTTCCCTTTGTCATGGGTTTGGCACAATGCTGAGCGTTGATTGGTTGGAGAATACTAACTGCCCCTTTCAAATAGATCACGGGTATCTCGAACGGTCGGGTCGAACGGGGATGCCGAAGTCCGTTTGAGACGTACGTTTACTATGACAGACGTCCGTTTGGGATCGGGTTCGACAGGTACGTCCGAAGCGTAGGGGGCGGGGGGGGCTCGTGTGTCACCCGCTTAAGGTAATATCGGGAAACACGAAACAGCAGTCTGACACAGTAAGGAAATATGGGGAAACACAGAAACAGCAGTCTGACACAGGGAGGTATTATGGGGAAAACACAAAAACAGCAGTCTGACACGGGGAGGAAATATTGGGAAACAGACAGCTTCTGACACAGGGAGGTAATATCGGGAAACAGACGCTGTCTGACACAGGGAGGAAATATGGGGAAACAGACAGCTGTCTGACACAGGGAGGTAGTATCGGGAAACAGAGACACAGTAGTCTGACACAGGGAGGTAATATGGGGAACAGTCAGCAGTCTGACACAGGGAGGTAATATGGGAAACAGACGCTGTCTGACACTGACACAGGGGGGTAATAGGGGGAAACAGACAGACAGCAGTCTGACACAGGGAGGTAATATTGGGAAACAGGACAGACAGCAGTCTGACACAGGGGGGGAAATTATCGGGAAAACAGACAGCAGCTGACAGAGGGAGGTAATATGGGAAACAGACAGCTGTCTGACACAGGGAGGTAGTATGGGGAAACAGACGGGCCGTATGACACAGGGAAGGTAATATGGGAAAAACAGACAGCAGTCTGACACAGGGAGGTATATCGGGAAACAGACAGACAGCAGTCTGACACGGGAGGGATTATCGGGAAACAGACAGCAGTTGACAGAGGGAGGTAATATCGGGAACAGACAGACAGCAGTCTGACACAGGGAGGTAATATCGGGATACAGACAGCATCTACACAGGGAGGTAATATGGGAAAACAGACAGACAGCAGTCTGACACAGGGAGGTAATATCGGGAAACAGACAGCATTTGAAAACAGAGGGGTAATATCGAGAAGCAGACAGACAGCAGTCTGACACAGGGAGGTAATATCGGGAAACAGACAGACAGCAGCTGACACAGGGAGGTAATATCGCGAAACAGACAAAACAGCAGTCTGACACAGGTAGGTAATATCGGGAAACAGACAGACAGCAGTCTGACACAGGCAGGTAATACCGGGCAACAGACAGACAGCATCTGACACAGGGAGGTAATATGGGGAAACAGAAAGCAGTCTGACACAGGAGGTAATATGGGGAAACAGCAGACAGCAGTCTGACACAGGGAGGTAATATGGGGAAACAGACAGACAGCTGTCGGGACACAGGGAGGTAAATGGGAAACAGACAGACAGCAGTCTGACACAGGGAGGTATAGGGGGAAACAGACAGACAGCAGTCTGAACAGGGAGGAAATAGGGGGAAACAGACAGACAGCAGTCTGACACAGGGAGGTAATATGGGGAAACAGCCCGGGAAGCGTCTGACACAGGGAGGAAATATGGGGAAACAGACAGACACCAGTCTGACACAGGGGTAATATGGGGAAACAGACAGACGCAGCTGACACAGGGAGGTAATATGAGGAAACAGACAGACAGCAGTTGATACAGGGAGGTAATATGGGGAAAAGACAGACAGCAGTCTGACACAGGGAGGAAAAATAGGGGGAAACAGACAGCATCTGACACGGGGAGGTAATATCGGGAAACAGACAGACAGCAGTCTGACACAGGGAGGATTATCGGAAACAGACAGACAGCAGCCCTGACACAGGGAGGTAATATCGGGAAACAGACAGACAGCAGTCTGAGACAGGGAGGTAATATGGGGAAACAGCAGCAGTCTGACACGGGGGGTAAATCGAGAAAACAGACAGCAGTCTGACACAGGGAGCTAATATGGGGAAAACCAGACAGACAGCAGTCTGACACAGGAAGGGATTATCGGGAAACAGACGACAGCGTCTAAACTCGGGAGGTAATAGGGGGAACAGACAGACAGCAGTCTGACACAGGGAGGTAATATGGGGAAACAGACAGCAGTCTGACACAGGGAGGTAATATGGGGAAACAGACAGACAGCAGTCTGACACAGGGAGGAAATTTGGGGGGAAACAGACAGACAGCAGTCTGACACAGGGAGGAATATGGGGAAACAGACAGCAGTCTGACACAGGGAGGTAATATGGGAAACCGACAGACAGCAGTCTGACACAGGGGGTAATATCGGGAAACAGACAGACAGCAGTCTGACACAGGGAGGTAATATCGGGAAACAAAAACAGACGGGCAGTCTGACACAGGGAGGGATTATGGGGAAAACCCAGACAGCAGTCTGACAGAGGGAGGTAATATCGGAAAACAGACAGCTGTCTGACACAGACAGGTAATATGGGGAAAACAGACAGCTGTCTGACACAGGGAGGTAATATCGGAAAACAGCTGCTGAACACAGGGAGGTAATATCGGGAAACGGGACGGCTGTCTGACACAGGAAGTAATATGGGGAAACAGACAGCTGCCCTGACACGGGCAGGTAATACCGGGCAACGACAGGAGTCTGACACAGGGGTAATATCGGGAAACAGACAGACAGCGTCTGACACAGGGAGGTAATATCGGGAAACAGACAGCAGTCTGAAACAGGGAGGTAAAAGGGGAAAAGACAACTGTCTGACACATGGAGGTAATACCGGGCAACAGACAGCAGTCTGACACAGGGGGGTAATATCGGGAAACAGACAGACAGCAGTCTGACACAGGGAGGTAATATCGGGCAACAGACAGACAGCAGTCTGACACAGGCAGGTAATATGGGGAAACAGACAGACAGCAGTCTGACACGGGGAGCTAATAACGGAAAAAAGAGAACACAGTTGACACAGGGAGGTAAAATCGGAAAGAGACAGACAGCAGTCTAACACAGGGAGTAATATGGGGAAACAGAGAGACAGCAGTCTGAAAACAGGAGATAATTATGGGGAAACAGACAGACGCAGTCTGACACAGGGAGGTAATCCCGGGCAACGACAGCAGTCGGACACAGGGAATAATTATGGGGAAACAGACAGACAGCAGTCTGACACAGGGGGTAATACCGGGCAACAGACAGCAGTCTGACAGAGGGAGATAATTATGGGGAAACAGACAGACAGCAGTCTGAACAGGGAGGTAATATCGGGAAACAGACAGCAGTCTGCACAGGGGGAAATATGGGGAAAACCGACAGACAGCAGTCTGACACGGGGAGGTAATATGGGGAAACAGACAGACAGCATCTGACACAGGGAGGTAATATGGGGGAAACATCAGCAGTCTGTCACGGGGAGGTAATATGGGGAAACAGACAGACAGCAGTCTAACACAGGCAGGTAATAGGGGGAAACAGACAGACGCAGTCGGACACAGGGAGTAATATGGGGAAACAGACAGACAGCAGTCTGACACAGGGAGGTAATATGGGAAACAGACAGCGTCTGACACAGGGAGGTAATATGCGGAAACAGACAGCAGTCTGACACAGGGAGGTAATATGGGGAAACAGACAGACAGAAGTCTGAAACAGGGAGGTAATATGGGGAATCAGACAGACAGCAGTCTGACACAGGGAGGTAATATGGGGAAACAGACAGCCCAGCAGTCTGACACAGGGGGGTTTAATTATGGGGAAACAGACAGACAGCAGTCTGACACGGGGAGGTAATATGGGGAAACAGACAGCAGTCTGACACAGGGAGGTAATATGGGGAAACAGACAGCAGTCTGACACAGGGAGTAAATATGGGGAAACAGACAGACAGCAGTCTGACACAGGAGGTAATATGGGGAACAGACAGACAGCAGTCTGACACAGGGAGGTAATATGGGGAAACAGACAGCAGTCTGACCGGGGAGGTAATAGGGGGAAACAGACAGACAGCAGTCTGACACAGGGAGTAATATGGGGAAACAGACAGACAGCAGTCTGACACAGGGAGGTAATACGGGAAACAGACAGACAGCAGTCTGACACAGGGGGGGATTATGGGGAAACAGACAGCAGTCTGACAGGGGGAGGTAATATCCGAAAACAGACAGCAGTCTGACACAGACAGGTAATATGGGGAAACAGACAGCTGTCTGACACAGGGAGGTAATATCGGGAAACAGCTGTCTGACACAGGGGGGTAATATCGGGAAACAGACGGCTGTCTAACACGGGGAAAGTAATATGGGGAAACAGACAGCTGTCTGACACAGGCAGGTAACACCGGGCAACAGACAGCAGTCGACACAGGGAGGAAATTTATCGGGAAACAGACAACAGCATCTGACACAGGGAGGTAATACGGGAAACAGACAGCAGTCTGACACAGGGAGGTAAAATCGGGAAACAGACAACTGTCTGACACATGGAGGTAATACCGGGAAAACAGACAGCAAGTCTGAAAACAGGGAGGTTAATATCGGGAAACAGACAGAAAAGCAGTCTGACACAGGAGGTAATATCGGGCAACAGACAGACAGCAGTCTGACACAGCAGGTAATATGGGGAAACAGACAGACGGCAGTCTGACACAGCGACTAATACCGGGAAACAGGAGACAGCAGTCTGACACAGGAGGTAATATGGGGAAACAGACAGACAGCAGTCTAACACAGGGAGTAATATCGGGAAACAGAGAGACAGCAGTCTGACACAGGGAGATAATTATGGGGAAACAGACAGACAGCAGTCTGACACAGGGAGGTAATACCGGGCAACAGACAGCAGTCGGACACAGGGAGATAATTATGGGAAAAGACAGACAGCAGTCTACACAGGGAGGTAATCCCGGGCAACAGACAGCAGTCTGACAGAGGGAGTTTAATTATGGGGAAACAGACAGACAGCAGTCTGACACAGGGAGGTAATATCGGGAAACAGACAGCTCTGACACAGGGAGGTAATAGGGGGAAACCGACAGACAGCAGTCTGACACAGGGAGGTAATATGGGGAAACAGACAGACAAAAGTCTACACAGGGGGGTAATACGGGGAAACAGTCAGCAGTCTGTAAACAGGGAGGTAATATGGGAAACAGACAGCCCAGCAGTCTAACACAGGCAGGTAATATGGGGAAACAGACAGACAGCATCTGACACAGGGAGGTTAATATGGGGAAACAGACAGACACAGTCTGACACAGGGAGGAATATGGGGAAACAGACAGCAGTCTGACACGGGGAGGTAATATGGGGAAACAGACAGCAGTCGACACAGGGAGGTAAAATGGGAACAGACAGACAGAAGTCTGACACGGGAGGTAATATGGGAAAACAGACAGACAGCAGTCTGACACAGGGAGGTTATATGGGGAAACAGACAGACAGCATCTGACACAGGAGGTAATATGGGGAAACAGACAGACAGCATCGACACTGGGAGGTAATATGGGGGGAAACAGACAGCAGTCTGACACAGGGAGGTAAAAAGGGAAACAGACAGCAGTCTGACACGGGGAGGTAATAGGGGGAAACAGACAGACAGCAGTCTGACACAGGGAGGTAATATAGGGAAACAGACAGCAGTCTGACACAGGGAGGTAATATGAGAAACAACAGACAGCAGTCTGACACAGGGAGGTAATATGGGGAAACAGACAGCAGTCTGACACAGGGGGGTAATTCGGGAAACAGACGGGCAGTTGACACAGGGAGGTATATAGGGGGAAAAACAACAGCAGTCTGACACGGGGAAGGTAATATGGGAAACAAACAGACAGCAGTCGGACACAGGGAGGTTAATATGGGGAAACAGACAGCAGTCTGACACAGGGAGGTAATATGGGGAAACAGACAGACGCAGTCTGACACAGGGAGGTAATATGGGGAAACAGACACCCGTTCAGACACAGGGAGTAATATGGGGAAACAGACAGCAGTCTGACACAGGGAGGTAATATCGGGAAACAGACAGACAGCAGTCTGAACAGGAGGTAATATGGGGAAACAGACAGACAGCAGTCGACACAGGGAGTAATATGGGGAAACAGACAGCAGTCTGACACAGGAGGTAATAGGGGGAAACAGACAGACAGCAGCCCTGACACAGGGAGGTAATATGGGGAAACAGACAGACAGCAGTCTGACACAGGGACGAAATATCGGGAAACGACAGACAGCAGTCTGACACGGGGAGGGATTATCGGGAAACAGCAGCAGTCGACAGAGGGAGGTAATATGGGAAAACAGACAGCTGTCTGACACAGACAGGAATATGGGGAAACAGACAGCTGTCTGACACAGGGAGGAAATACGGGAAACAGCTGTCTGACACGGGGAGTAATATCGGAAACAGACGGGTGTCTGACACAGGGAAGTAATATGGGGAAACAGATAGCTGTCTGACACAGGCGGGTAATCCGGCAACAGACAGCAGTCTGACACAGGGAGGTAATATCGGGAAACAGACAGCAGTCTGACACAGGGAGGTAATATCAGGAAACAGACAGACAGCAGTCTGAACAGGGAGGTAATATGGGGAAAAACAGACAGCAGTCTGACACAGGAGGTAAAATGGGGAAAAACAGAAAACTGTCTGACACATGGAGGTAATACCGGGCAACAGACAGCAGTCTGACACGGGAGGTAATTCGGGAAACAGACAGACAGCAGTTGACACAGGGAGGTAATATCGGGAAACAGACAGACAGCAGTCTGACACAGGCAGGTAATATGGGAAACAGACAGACAGCAGTCTGACACAGGGAGGAAATACCGGGAAACAGAGAGACGCATCTGACCACAGGGAGGTAATATGGGAAACAGACAGACAGCAGTCTAACACAGGGAGTATATCGGAAACAGAGAGACAGCAGTCTGACACGGGGAATAATTATGGGAAACAGACAGACAGCAGTCTGACACGGGGAGGTAATACCGGGCAACAGACAGCAGTCTGACACGGGGAGATAATTATGGGAAAAGACAGACAGCAGTCTGACACAGGGGGGTAATACCGGGCAACAGACAGCAGTCTGAAGAGAGGGAGATAATTATGGGGAAACAGACAGACAGCAGTCTGACACAGGGAGGTAATATCGGGAAACCAGACAGCAGTCTGACACAGGGAGGTAATATGGGGAATCAGACAGACAGCGTCTGACACAGGGAGGTAATAGGGGGAAAACAGACAGACAGCAGTCTGACACAGGGATGTAATAGGGGGAAACAGACAGCAGTCTGTCATAGGGAGGTAATATGGGGAAACAGACAGACAGCAGTCTGACACAGGCAGGTAATATGGGAAACAGACAGACAGCAGTCTGACAGAGGGAGGTAATATGGGGAAACAGACAGACAGCAGTCTGACACGGGAGGTAATAGGGGGAAACAGACAGCAGTCGGGACACAGGGAGGTAATATGGGGAAACAGGACAGACAGCAGTCTGACACGGGGAGGTAATAGGGGAAAACAGACAGCAGTCTGACACAAGGAGGTAATATGGGGAAACAGACAGACAGAAGTCTGACACAGGGAGGTAATATGGGAAACAACAGCAGTCTGACACAGGGAGGTAATAGGGGGAAACAGACAGACAGCAGTCTGACACAGGAGGTAATAGGGGGAAACAGACAGACACAGTCTGACACGGGAGGTAATATGGGGAAACAGACAGCAGTCTGACACAGGAGGAAATATGGGGGAAACAGACAGCAGTCTGACACAGGGAGGTAATATGGGGAAACAGACAGACAGCAGTCTGACACGGGAAGTAATATGGGGAAACAGACAGCATTCTGACACAGGGAGGTAATATGATGAAACAGACAGACGCATCTGACACAGGGAGGAAATATGGGGAAACTGACAGCAGTCTGACACAGGGAGTAATATCGGAAACAGACAGCAGTCTGACACGGGGAGGTAATATGGGGAAACGACAGCGTTGACACAGGGGGGTAATATGGGGAAACAGACAGACAGCAGTCTGCCCCGGGAGGTAATATGGGGAAACAGACAGCAGTCTGACACAGGGGGGTAATAGGGGGAAACAGACAGACAGCAGTCTGACACAGGGAGGTAATATGGGGAAACAGACAGACAGCAGTCTGACACGGGGAGGTAATATGGGGAAACAGACAGCAGTCTGACACAGGGAGTAATATGGGAAACAGACAGCAGTCTGACACACGGAGGTAATATGGGGAAACAGACAGCGTCTAAACACAGGGAGGTAATATCGGGAAACAGACAGACAGCATCTGACACAGGGAGGAAATTTATGGGAAACAAAACAGCATCTGACACAGGGAGGTAATATCAGGAAACAGACAGACAGCAGTCTGACACATGGAGGTAATATGGGGAAACAGACAGCAGTCTGACA